>VYXB01008446.1:239633-276413 GCA_013397135.1 Pachyramphus minor | reverse complement strand
AAAAAAAGGTCAAAAATAAGTACTTGCCGAAATTTAAAGTGCTGATGAGTAAACAAGCCTTTTGTCCCTGCCCTGTGCTGCTTTTTTGTTTTGTTTTGTTTGGGGTTTTGTTTTGTTTTACTGCATTATCTCCCAGCGAGGCGGAAAGCAGAGCCCAGTCCCCAGCTTGCTGCTGTAGGTGGTAGGTGCTGTCCATCTAACCCTGGCTTCCACCCCCTGCCCTCTGAGCTGCTTGAAAGTGTAGTCACTCACAGATCTCTCACAGCCATTCCACCATGGAGCTGGAAAAGCTGGAATAGGAGTGTTTTTTAAAAGCCCTTATGTCTGAAAAGTAACCATAGCAGTGCCAGCACTCTGATCTGACCGGGCCACAGAGAAATGAAATACTTCAACCAACCAGGTGAATTTTTTACACTTCTTGTTTGAGAACAGGAAGGTGTTGTTTACAGGCAACACAGACGTGCCCCATGCTGGTCATGCAGCACCAGCCAGGTGAAGGAGCATGGACTGAGCCCGGGAAGGGCTGATGGGCACTGGGGGCACCGGTGAGGTGCAGGGTCTCCCTGGCTGCTGGGGATTGCCCTCTGCACATGAGGCCGGTCAGAAATGCCAGCAGACGGGCTGGGCAGAGCCTCAGAAATGCCTGTGTTGGATCTGTAGGCCCTGACCTGACTGTGCACTCGCAGGGGTGGGCAGGGAGCCAGCAGCCCTGGCAGGGTGGGCATGGGTGAGGATCCCAGGCGGCCCCTCCACTGCCCAGAGGCTCTGGGAGGGTGTGAGCTCTGCCCCAGCACAGCTCTGCCAGCCCCAGGAGAGCAGCACTGCCCTGCTCTTGGCTGCAGGCGTCCGTCTGTCCATACCCTGGTGAGATCAGAACCCTGTTTTCATGATTCAGTGTGCAACTTTTTAAAAAACCTTATTCTAGCATTTTCTGAAAGGTCCTTCCTCCACTCCCTTGACTTGACGCCAAATGTTGATGTGTTCTCTCCAGCCTGCAAACGTTTACCAATTTCTGGTGTTGTATTTATATTTTGAGTTTCATAAACAAAAACCACTGTGGACAGATTATGATCTCCCTGAACTGGTGTAAATCCGAAATAATTCCAAGTTCTGGATTTACTTCTGGTTTAGAGGCTTCTCACAGAGCTCACAATCTAGTCCAGTGCAATTTTTTTCCTGCTTGAAAGAAATATATTCCAGACTGCTGAAGAGAAAAATAACACCACACAGAGGGAGAGGGGGTCTATTTTTTTCCTATTTGATAGATAAGTTCTGGAGTACTGAATACAAATTATGTAGTAATGTTATTGTAGAACTGCGAGAAATTTAAGATGAACCTTTATAATGTACAAAATATTTTTATATTTTTTTCTTAATGCAAAAACACAAACCCTAATTTTTTACATTGGACTAAACATAACTTTTTAAACAAGTTTATGCCTCAAAGATTTAAAATTAAAAAAAAAAAAAATTAAAAAAAGCCAAACGTGATTAGTCTGTAGAGCAGCTTTGGGTTTATTCCCTTTATTTAGGTAGTTTTGCTTATAGCAGTGTAGATTTTTTATTTCTGGTTTTAGTTTAGAAGATCTATTGCTTTATTCCTCTCCTGTGTAAATGTAACTTCGGAAGCACTGACTGAAAGCTATGTGCACAAACCTGACAAAGAGTCATTTTAAAGTTTGAACCCTTTTAACCCTCGGAGAAGTAGCATTTCCTGACCCAATGCCACCTGTACTGACTGCACTCACAGGGTTAATTACATAGCACTAGATCAATATGCAATCTGCTCATTTTAAATTATTTTAGCCAGCTTAGCCAACAGTGTGTTCCAGTGCTGAACAGAGGAACTCAGCAGACTCTGGCCAGATCTGACATGGTCTCTCCAATCACTTGATTTAAAAAAGAAACAAAGAAAATGTTTTTTTAAAAAATGGCCACATCTCAGCATCTGCTGGCCTGAGACCCTCTCTGTAAATGCTGTACAAGTGTCCCCAACTGGGAACACCACAGGTGCCAGACCAGCCCCGGGGCCTGGTGTCCCCCCCACCGGGTGTAAAGCTGGTGTAACTCCACACCCGACTGCTACTTCCTGCTGGGATGGAAGATGGAACTTAGCAGCAAAGCAAAGGTATAAAGGAAAAAGCAGATGTGTAGGAGCAGAGGAAGCTGAGGGGAAGGCCCTGATCAGTATTAACGTGGCCAAGGAAGGGGTAGTGCGAGCACCCAGAGCAGCCCTCACTCATTTCACACTCTCTGGGACTTTCTCCCATTATTTCAAGGCTCCTCTGGCCCCTCCTGGGTGTTGTGGTCCCAGCAAGAGGCCCATCTGCTTTACAGCCTCCTCTCATCATTGTTATTCCAGCCACTTGCTGCAAATGTCCCCTGTGGAATGCACCACTGCCCTCTCCAGGAGCCCATCCTCGTGCCCTGGTGGCTCAGAAGCGTTTCCAGAGCCGGAGCACTCACACCACCCAAGATTTAAAATTAAACTGTACAGACAGGTTGTAGCCACACTGACCCCCAGGAGAAACTCACAACACCCCCTTGGGATGTGCTGCAATCAGTTTATACTGGGAGAACAGAATATTTACTTCTTCCAAAACACAGAAGAGATATCTTTTAAGCTGCCCCTTTCCAAGACAAAACAGCACAACTGATTTCTGTTCCATGCCCCACAGCTGATAACTGATGCCAAAATAAAGTTACTCTTATTAATACCAAAAAAAGTGTCTTTAGAACTGCTATATGAAGTGTTGCCATTTTGTGTTAATATTCTTTTCTAACAGAAGGAAAACTTTGCCCTTACATTTTTATCTCAACAAGAATTTTATTTTTTTTTTTTAGTTATTTTACAGCAATTTTAACTCTTCCTGAAATACACATTTGAATTCCTGAAATCAGTTTGAATGTAGAAGTCATGGAAGTACCACTTCATTAAACCAAGTGAAACCACTGTATGTATGTAGCAGGGATAAATGTTTTGCAGCTGTACTTTCATTTGTCCAATGACTATCCATCATTTGTTGTAATTTTTTTACTTCACTGAGTTTGTATTTTTTGGCTTTTATGTTCAAAATATGTTTATAGCTTTATAAATAAAGTAATTGCCAGACTGGCTGTTCAAAAGAGGCCACTGGAAATTATAATCCTATCCAGCTCTCAAATAACTATTTCTTAGCATTCAAAAGGATTCCTGCTTGCCTTTTTGTTTTTTCCTTCAGCATTTGCCTGTATGAATAGTTTTTGGAGTAACTGCCAGTAGTCTTCAATGGGTAAGACTGAAATAGTAAAGCAAGAGTAAGAAGAAATACCCCTTCTTCTACAATCCCTATTGATAGCCAGCATTCCCTCTCTCCCTGCCCCCACACTTAATCCCTTTAGCCAAGAGAAGCCTGATCCCTGATCATGCCATTAAAATGACTTTAAAAAAAAATAAAAAAAAAAATCAAGTTAAGGAAGCACCATGCAAGTTAAACAGCAACAGAAAGTTTAGCAGTGGGAAATCAGTGTGTTCCCCTCCCTGCAATGTCAGAGTTCCCAGCCAGTGTCTGTTGGAGCAGCAGGCAGGGAACAGGCTCAGCTGAAGCAGGAAACACATGGCAGCCCAAGCACCTCCCCAGTGCCCTTCTCTACAGCACAGCATAATGTCACTGGAGTGGGTGAGACAAGTGAGAGATTTAAAAAAACCCAAAGTTCGCCTGCTGCCACCCAGGCCAGGCAGCTCCAGAATGTGAATCTGGCTGAAGGCTGAGTCACTACTACAGTGGAATTTCAATTAGACAAAATAACCAGTATGGAATCCTAACTACCTATAAGAGTATTAAAAATCTGTCAAAGCTGCATAATGCCCTGAGCACAGAGCAGCTCCATCCTGCACCTCCACAGCCACATGTCACAGCCTGGAGCTTCAGCAGAGGCTCCCCCTATAAAAAAAGAAGTGTTTGACCACCACGGGCTGGGCTTTAGGCCAGCTGCTCCAAGAACTGCCAGCTTTTATCCAGGTGTGGTCATGGCATGGCAAACAGAGGACAAGCAATGCAAGGAGGAAGAAAACTGTCTCTTCCTTGTGCTACAGCACCCTGAAGCCTCGTGCAAGGCGGTGGCTGCTGACACTGTCTCATGACAAGCACCTGCAGGAATTTACACAGGTTCCTACCCAACACAATTACAGTACAGGCTTCTGCAGGAGCCACACAGCACTCTGAGGGTGAACTGGCATATTCTGGAACACTACACACAGATGGATTTATTTCTTACAGGAATCCCAGATAAACTGAACATTCAACAACAACTGCGGCCACAGAAACGCCACGTGAAGGTTTTTCCCTGGGAGCACTTTAAGCTGAGGTGTGTTGTTTGCAATACTGGCTGCTGGAAAGGCTTCAGCACACCCAGGAGCAGCAGTGCAGTATTTTCTGCCCACTGACAATATCTAAGACACCCATACAATACACAGCAGCACAAAGGCAGGCCCAGCACCTCAGGAGTGAGCAGATGTGGGCAGCAGCTGCATCCACAGCTTGGATTTGAATGCTGCTTTAGAGAAAGTTATTGATGCTTTCAGAATGGTTACATCAAGGACTACCTAAAAGTTAGTGTAAGCATCAAAAAACATATCCATCTGGGTATTCAACCATCACCCAAATTCACTTCAAATTTGCCCACTGTCCTGCATTAGCCATTTAACAAAATCTTTACATCTGTTTTATTCCAATTACCCACTGCCTCAGTGCTGTTGTTTGCACACTCAGAAATAAGTGACAGCAAGAATCTAGTTCCAAATAACTAGAACCATTTGCAAACAAAAGTTTAAAAGCCCTTTATTAATTCAGAAGTGAAACACCGATATTTAAAGTGAGATAAGTATGTTTATTAAGGTTCATTCTACTCTAAGGTTTATACAGAGAATGGAATGCAATACAAGCTAAGAGCACACCTCAAAGATCTACCACACAACCATCCCCTACTCCCTATAAGGGAACTGTAAAAAAAACCCAAAAAAACCCAAAAAAATCAGAAAACCAGTTACTGTTTAACTAGTTGCAAGTGGCTTTGTCCAAAGAAGTTAAGCTTGATATTGCATTAGCTTTGTATGCAATAATTAAGTCTCTACAAGCTGAAGTATCACATACAGAGGCATAAGATTTCCTGTGGACACATGAAACCATGTTTTCAAGAGCTACATCACAAGGGTTCTTTAAAACTGCCTAAAAACCAGCCACTAATGGCATGCACAGGTCAATAATATTAACTTTGGTAATGTCAGTCATTTTTGGTCAAATCTGGGTTCCACTTTTAACAGTAACATGTATAAAAACACGCCCATCCTGTGCATAAAGCAACACACTTTATTTGCTACCAGCTAGAGGCAGGTCTTCAAGACATGGCTGAAGTACTCAAATTTAGCTGTCAGGAGCTTGCTTAGTTCTAGATCACATTTTCACTAGTCTATAAGGTAAGACTAACAGGACAAGCAAGTGGTCAAATATTTAATTTTTTTTTGTTTTAAATGCAGGACAAGAACCATCTTGAAAATCATATAGCTTTAAAGTAACACTAATTTTTTCCACACTGTTTTTGGAAGAAATCCAGTAACTTTTTTTTACATTATCTAGTTCCCCAAGACACACTCCAGTTTGTTTTTCTTTCTGGAACTATCAATACCCTGTAAATACAAGTGTTTTGCTCTTCTTGAGGAAGAAGTCACAGATGTTTTTATTTACAACAGAATCAATCCTCAGCACTGTAACTGGACTTGAAGAGTTTAAAAGTGTAATGAAAATGATAACCTTAAGTGCTACTTCCCATACAGAATCCACACTTAATTCAATTTTATTCTTTGCAAAGTAAAAAGACATCCAATTACACTAGTAAAAACTCAGAAGATTTAGATTTTTACTCAAAAAACCACTACACATGCAAAGGGAACGATATCCTGCTAACACAACTTCATTTGCTGCTGCATTTGTCTAATATTAACAATTATGAACAGGGCAGTGCAACTAGTATTTGGAACAATCCTTACAGTGTTCGAGTGTCAGGCACAAATACTTCACTTCTCTTCACACCACTGGTTCTCTTTACGTACCTGAAAGAATAGTTTAACTGTTAATACATTGCACTGAACTCCTGAAAGTTGCCTGTGAATTCCCATAAGCTTTCAGGATTATTTCCTGCAGGAAGGCATCACCTTGGAGCAGCTTTAACTCCTCAGGCAGGGTTTGCAATTAGGAAGTCAACCTTCCAAACTGACCTTTTGATCAATGTAAGCCAAAAAACTTATTTCTCATGCCTAGATTTGAGCAAAACTGGGAAATTTTTCACCAAGTAAAGCAAGTGGATTGGTTTAAGTTGCTCACTTCATGACAGCACTGAAGACAGATCCAAGTGTACAATCACTGCCTGGGTGTTTAACCAAGGCATCTGGTTCTGCTCTTTCCCAGCTCTGCCATTTTGCAGTTGGTTTGCTGTTCAAGTTTTAAGACCAAGGAGTTCATTAAAGATAAGAACCCAAACATCTCACCTTTCCAGCCACACACAGCAGTGTATCTTCAGCACTCCTACTACAGCTCCCAAACAGCAAACTAAGGCTGCCACAAACAATCCTACACACTTTCTTACCAGACACATGTTGGACCCAGAAAAATCAACAAACTCTCTTTTGACCTTTGCAGGCAATGGGCTGCAAGTGCAGCAGACACCAAAAAGTCTTCTACCAGCAGCAACCCAGTTATGAGGATTTTATGCATTAGTTTACATTTATTAACAAGTCAATTGCATCACATTAAATTCTGAAGCACCACACACTAATCCAGCACAAAAAGCCAGCTCGATTTTAATGAAACCCAGACCAAGTACCTGTGCTTCTTCCTCTTCAGTGAAGTCATTCTTAATATTGAATGTCTTGCGAATTTCTTCTGGAGTTTTCCCCTTGATCATGTTTGCAACTGTCTTGCACGTGACATCAAGCAAACCTTTGATGTCCAAGTAATTTGCAGCCTGTAGAAGAGTTTCCAAATTTAAAGCCTCCATATCAATATTCTGCCTGTGCAGATGTACCACCAAAGTCATGCTTACACTGCAGTTGTAGAACACTAACTGCAAACAGATTGTCTCCACTTGGAGAAGCTTCTAGCTAGAACCTTCAAGGGACAGTACCTCCAACTTGTTTGCCAAACAAAAGGGAAAGTCATTGGTACCATGAAAAATACACACTCCTGCTGCTCCTTTTGCAAAGGGCTCTCAGGAGTCTGCAAACATCCAAGATCTTCAGTGCTGCAGTGCTGGTAATGAGCCAAGGCAGGTAATGTGGGCTCACAGACCACACAAGGTGCAAATTTTAACAGTCAAACCTGTATTTTGTGTGCAGATCTCCAGAACTCCATCACTAGAAATAAGCCCTCAGCTAGAACTCAAGAGCCACAAGCACTAAAGACAGCAATATTCAGAAAATTGACTGATAAATGAGTATAATTAATGCCAGCAGTACACTAACAAGCATTCCAACATCCTCAGTAATTCCAGCCAGTAGATACCAGAACCACTTGCCCTCCCCACATCCCCCTCCCAGTGAAGAAGTTAAGAAGCACAAAGGCTGTTTCTCAGGTGCACTAACAGAGCTCACTCCACAGGCACAGCCCTTGCACTGAACATACTCACCAGGATAAGTTCAAAGAGGGTTCCCTGGTCTACTTTCAGAAACTCCTGATCCCACACAGGGATGTCATCTGTTCTTTTCTCTTTGTTCTCATCATCCTCAGGAGGAGGTGGATCATCCTTGTGATGGGTGCACCACTGAATCACCTAAGTTTTGATATCAGAGTGTTGATATTAGAGTTTTATCCAAGCAATGCTCCCTTTAGGCCCCAGCTATAACTTAACTTCATTTAGGAAAAAATGTACACTTTTTTTCTAGATTAATGTTAGAATTCTGTATGAACATGCTCAAATCAACAATATTTTCATTTTAGAACAACTGATCCCCAGTCCCAGAGTACAGCAGCCTTCAGGAATCTCAATGAGTCAGCAGCACACTAATTACTTAATCTTAAAAGCCAGCTGCTGGTGCTGTAAAGTTACTACAGCCTGTTATGACACACAAGGACTGAACCAAGAAAACTAAACCTCACTTTGCAGTGTTCAATCTGTTTGCAGAAATGTAATTTTTATTAAGCAGGATACTCCAGAGGGGAAAAGTGCAGAGTGGTAACAGGTACCAGCAGGTCATGCTTACCCCAGAACAACGTTCACCTGGCAAGTTTGTCTTTAAAAACCAACCAAGCAACACAAGCTTGGGAACATGCAATCTCATCCCCAGACAATTAAAAGGGATCTACAGCAAGCAAAATCCTGCTGCATTTCACCAACATGAGAGGCTCCACAAGTGTGAAGTTATTGTGTGTCTGTTGACTAGGAAAGAATTCCCAAGCCTGTATTCACCCCAAAACAGGCACAACAGTCCAGTGCTTATTTTGGCACCACACTCTCTATTCCAAAGCAAAAAGCATCTCAGACAAACACACACCACCACAGTTCTCTCACGTGACTCAGTTACCATGGCCTGGCAGTGAATTTAATGCCACCAAGTGCACACAGTGTCCCTTAAGCACTGTCACTGCCACTGCCTGCCCTTAACCCTTTCTCTGGACACTTGCATCTCAAGAACAGCCACCTCAGAGCACAGAATCCAGCTAAAATCAGTGCTTTAACACCACGAAATGCCTGTGTGCACAGATGGCCAGCACCACCCCAGCACCTCAGGAATCCTGTCTGGCCTCCTGCAACAGCTGCTGTTCCAGGTCACCCCTGTGCCCCCTCTGCCATTACCTCCTGCCAGCCCCACTTCCCAAATACCCCAGATCCCATGTTCATGCACCTGGATTTGGTTAAGCTTGTAGCCAGCACATGAAAAGCATTTTTTATCCAATAGTTCACAACCCCCAGCTCCCAAGATGAAGTTCACATTTCATTACTGCCATACAACACAACCACTTCCAGCATCTTACCTTTTTTAAGATAGCTGCATTAACATTTGGAAGAGGGACTGGGTCATCATCACCTTCATCATCCATTCCCAAATCTAAAAATGGAAAGATGACTAAGCAATTGGCAGACAGGACCACTTACTGCTTCACCAATTATCCACTGTTTTATCAACACTGAGGCTGAATGACTGGCAGCAAAGGATCTCCAAATGTGATGTCAGGAGCTTTTAGAAAGCTCTGTGGAGCTCTGGTTGCATTATACACCCCAGGTTATACCCACATTAGGCCAAGTGGCTCATAAAGCTGCCTCACCACACAGAGCATCACAAACCATCACCTATAAGCAGCCAGGTACTTGTTAGAGCACAACTTGCCAGTTCAGTGTTCTGGGAACAGGGGATGTTCAACAGTCTGACAAATATTTACATATTTGTACCACTTACACAGGTCAATCCACAAGTTCCAACTGAGAGCTCCCATTGCAGTGATCATTAAATAAGAATTCAGATCTACTGTGATAAAGACAGTGCACTGAGCTCTGTATGAGCAGTAAATACTGGAGCCATAGAGATGCCATTCTCTGGCTCTGGAGCCTTATATGCTTCTGACACTCCTCATTTTAAAAGCTTGTCAGCATGCTCCACACAGTCTGGGATAAAGTTTGTCACTGATATAATTAAGGAATCAAAGCAAAAATTGAGAGAAAAATGTAATTAAAGTTTGGACTTGATACACAGAACAAATAGTACATTATCCATCTTTGGTTAGAGAATATGTTTTTTTATTATCCAAATGCCAACAGTTGGATGACACCCTGGCTGTCAAAGACATCTTGCAATTAGTTATGTAATGAACTACACAGACCTTCACTCATTACATGCACAGATGAGCCAATTCTACATCACCAAGGAACTTCAGTTTTAAGACCATATGACCATTGTCACTGATCAAATTTGAACATTATAAAAAAAAAAAAACACATGTATTTTTTCTGTATTTAGACAAGTCAGTTGTTGTTACCTGTGGGATACTAACACTACTTTTTGTTTGAAATAACCAACTTGCTCAGTTCAGAACTAAAACACTGCCACTAAAAGGTGCTGCTCATGTCCCCAGTTAATGGAGACTTCAAAAGCAGACTTTGAGCATGGTGACAGATCCAGTGTAAGAAACAACCAATCCAAAACTGTTGCTATATGGATATAATTCAAGCAATATGTCAAGTTTAGTCAACTCTGCTCAACTTGTCACCAAACCAGCAATTTCACCCATTATCAGAAAACTGGTACTTCAATGGCCTTTCAGCTCTTCCCCTCTCAGCTGCAGCACCCACAACGTTTCCCCTGCAGTAGGAGCCTGGTTCTCCCCCAGTTCAGCACAGGCAAGTTCATGGTGCCCAGCTCAGACATTCCCCATGTTTATGTTCCCCTCCATCCCCACCTGAGTGTCACTGGACACCAGCAGTGACACAGCTCCTGCAGGAGAAAACTGAGAGGGATTGTGCTCCCTAATGCATTCCACTTCCTGCTCCTGCTGCCACTCATGGTCAACAGCATCTTCTTAACAGAAGGAGTTCACTGCCTGATGGATCTCTACCCTATTCTTACTGTTCTTATAAGGTGTCACAACCAAACATTTAGACTCAAGAACATCATTTTAACTACATCTACAGGAATATTTTTTCCCTAAGTTAATTCAGAAGCACATCAAAAAACTTGGGGGAAAAAAAACCCGCAGTAAACAATGAGGATTTGCACTGGAGGGATTAGACACAGTTTGCTCTGTATCTCAGCCATCTGGCACATTTCCCCTCCCCCACCACGGGTTCTTTTGTTTCAAATTTATGTCAGCAGCAGATCAGAACTAAGTATTTATCCCAAATAATTTATCTGCATCCACCAGCTCACAATATAGGTTTCACTTCAGCTCTTTATTGCATTATTTATGATCTCCCACTCCCTTTAAGTGATATTTACATGCTAAGATTGGTTTGGGTGATTAAATAAACTGAAGTTGTTAATATTATTAATGTTCTGTTTGCTTAGCTTTCACAAAACCATAGGTAGGGCAGTGGGGTGCTTATATTTTACTGGCACCCTGTAAGTGCTCTTACCAAGAGCTTTTTGCAAGAGCACATCCACCCAAAACAGCTTCAGCTGCAGCAGCAACTGTTCCAGCAGGACACACCACACTGCTCCAGAGGGCTGGGAATTCTCTTCCAGCAGAGTGCCAGTTTGTCCCCTCTGGTAACAATTGCTGCTCAAGAGGCCTCCTTGATCACACTGTGACCCCCAGGGTCCCACACTTACCTTCCAGCATAGTCTTTATGGTCACAGACTGTTTTGCAATTTCAACATCAACTTCAAAGATCTCTCCATCTGAACTCTGCAGTTTAATTGAAGGCATCTACAAGAGATTTTGACAGTTATTTCCACCCAACATTCAGCAGATGTTACAAGTTTAGCTGACCCAAAGATGTACATCACTTTTACTGTTTATATGCTCCTTCCCAACAGCAGAGCCTGGTGCCACTTAGAGAACACTTGGATTATTCACTGCTTGAATCAACAGCCCTAAACTCATTAATCCTCAAGATTAAGAAATAAGGATTGATCAAAGCCTAACACTAATTTAAGAGCTTTTTTCTTAATGTGAAAGCATAAAATACATAGAATTCATCAGTCAATAGTGCTTGTATTTTGATTATTTTTTTACAGTGCAACACTGGAGCTATTTTCTCTTGAATTAATTCTCAACACTTCCCAAACACTACTTATCTCCAAATCCAAACAACTGCTACTCACGATGTCAGATCTCAAAAGCAGTTTCAAATGATAGCCTCTGGAACAGAATAACAATATTGATGTTGGAAGGATTTACTCTAGACAACCTAGTCCAGCCTCCCCTGCTCCAAACAGAGTTAAACAAACCAGGTTACCCAGGATCAAAGGCTTTCCTTCAGAACAGTGTTTGGTTTTCTCAAGAGATTAAAAAGCAATACAGCCCTAGGAGGAAGGTTTCAGCACTCACTGCTGCTCTGGCAAAGCAGGAAGTTGGATCAGCACTTTGTTAGTACCTGACATGACCATGCACTTAAACAAAATTTCTCAAACAAACCGTGATCATGGCTACAATGAAAAGCAGCAGGTTTCAAAGATGTCATCAGCAGAAACACAAATCTTACAGGAAAACATCTTTCTGCATGTTTAACAACTGGAACCCAGAAGTAAAGCACATGACACAGCAGCTCAGACACTGCACATGCAGAGTGTGGGGGTATCACTGCACTGGAACCAACTGAAGGACACAATAAACACAACTGTCTGCCCATATAAAGTTCATAAATTGTTTCTCAACCCGCTAGTAGGATGTGTTGTAAGCTCCTTTGCTTTGTTAGCAACAAACCATTGCAACAGTTTCATTTTTTTTCCTGGAGTTACCTGCTTCAAGATCACTGAAGCATGTGTTTGTACAGCCTGCAAGGCACTCAACAGCTCTGGGAACAAAGAATTTCAAATCAATCTCAATTTTCCAATGTTCTTCCCCCACCAAACTTACAAGCCTTGCACACCAGCTCCTGGCAGCAGTACTTGAGCTACCAACAGTGAATTAGCTGGGCCACTTGCAGCAAACTTGCATTACCCCTTTCTGAAAGCTCATCAGTGTGGCTGAGCCTGACAGAGCTGCTGCAGAGCCAGGCCAAGGGAGGCTCGGCCAACACACGTTATTAAGCAGCTCACACCAGCCTGGAGCCCTCAGTGCTTTAATTTCCACTTGGCAGTGAGCAGCCAGTTAATGTTTACACAGCAGTGAAACCCTATATGACAGTGCTACTTCTAATTAAGATGGGTGTTCTGAAGGAGCACAGTCATGATTGTTCCAAAAGTACCAATGTATAAATACACACGTGTGCACAGAAATAAAACCTGGATCGTAAATAAAATAAAATCCTGGGTTAGCAGTCTGAGTGATGCTCTGGGAAAAAGTGCTGTAGGCACACATTTCAAATTTGATGCATCTGTTCTTGCAGTGGCTGCCTGGGAGCTCTCCAGAAAAACACCCAGCCTCCTGAGCCCGGCTTACATAATCCTGCCCAGCAGAGCCGGGGATGCTGCCCGGGCATTTCCAGCGAGACCCTCGTGTCACCCAAACCCGCTTCTAAACAAGCCCTTCACTACTGCTGAGGGTCTCAAATAGGGAGAATGAAGTTAATCTACTGCCTTATCACTGATAACAACTCGGGGGTTCGCCCACGTTTCGTTATTTTTACACCACAGAGCTCAGTTGCCTGGAAAACATTAAAAAAAAAAAAAAAAAAGAAATTTTCAGCAGCTGCAACAGAGCTGTGGCAGGTGCCGGTCCCCGGGCAGCAGCACCGCGGGGTGACTAAGCAGCCCAGTCCCAAAAGCTTTATTCGACAGCAGCAGAACAGGCGGGGGGGGCGGTCAGAGCCCAACCTGAACCACAGCGACCACCTACCCGGCTGATCCCGGAACGCCGCGCTCACCCCATCCCGCACGGATCCCGGCGCAGTAAACAGTGATCAACCCTGATCAACCGCCCCGCGGGCAGCGCTCCCCACACCAACCCCCCCCCAGGGGCTCCAACACGAGACCCCCGAGAGCTTCATCCCCTCAGAGCGCGGGCGGGCTCAACGCCGCAGGGCCCGGGAGCGCCCAACGCTCCGCCGCGGCCCCCGCAACGACCCCACGGGCTCCGCCCACGCCAGGCCGCTCTCACCGCCCCTCACGGTGTGCCCCTTGCTCCCGTGGGCGAGCCCCCGGCCCCCCTCGGGCCTCACCTTGAGCAGGAGGCGGCAGCAGCTCTGTTCGCACCCTGAGGAGGCGGTGGCGGGGCGCTCGGGCCCGACTGCGGCGGCGCGTTTTATAGCGGGCGGGGGAAGGGCAAGGACCCGCCGCCTCGCAACCGACGGGCTGCCCGCCGAGAACGCCTGAGCGGAACGCCCCGCCGCGGCGCTTCGAACGGCGCCGAGAGCGGCGGAGCAGTGAAAACGCGGGCCTGTGCTGTCTCCCCCGGGGTGCGGAGCGGAGAGAGGGGCCGGGGAGAGGGCGGGGAGCGGAGTGGAGGGTGCTGGATTTGTCAGGCAGTGAGCGGGGAACAGGGNGGGAATCGTGACCCGCAGGGATCCCGGATTCCCCTCACGGCCCGTCCCGGGACCCCTCCGACAGCCTGTGCAGTGAAACCCCGTCGGGAGGGGGCAGGAAATGTCTGTCAGTGTCTGCAGAGAGAGGGCAGGGGATGGACCAGGCTCTGCTCACGGTAGGCCCAGCCATGGCACAAGAGGAACGGGCAGGAACTGATGCCCAGGAAGTTCCACCTGGACTCGAGGAAGAAGTTCTTTGCTGTGCACTGAACCCAGCACTGAACAGGCTGCCCTGGGAGGGTGTGGAATCTCCTCAGTGGGGATATTCCAGAACCTTCTGGACACAATGCCATGTGCTCTGGGATGGCCCTGCTGGAGCAGGGAGGTGGGACCAGATGGGCCTCTTTGGTTGCTTCCAGCCTGACCCACTCTGTGGTTCCATGAGGTGTCCAGGGCACCGTGTTGTGCTGTCACAGCACCTGCTCCACACCCTGGTGCTGAGCCCTCCGTGGCAAAGTGGCGTTTAAGTAGGGAAGATATTTACACAGTGACAACCTTGTATATCTTATACATAAAATGTGAAACCTCCAAACTACGTCTACTGAGACTTTGTGATTGTACCTTCATCACATTTGCATCTTTCCCCTTCAGTCACTCCCTCTCCAATGCTGAGAACCACATTCGCTCCATATAAACAAACCTGCTTTTACTTTCCTTTTATTATTTTCCTTTTACTTTATTCCTTTATTTTCCTTTTTTTGGGGGGGGGTAGTGGTGGTGGTGTTTCTTGTTTGCTTTTGGTTTGGGGGTTTTTGTTTTGTTTGGTTTGGGGGTTTTTGTTTTGTTTGGTTTGTGGTTTTTAATTTATTTATATTATTACTCCTTGGTTTAGAGGATCAGACAATGACAGAAGGTGGTCTGTGGAGAACATCTGCAAATCCTCAATCCCCTTTCCCAAAGCCCAAGGTTTCTGATTTGGCTCATGACCAGTGAGCACAAGCTCTCAGACTGCAAATCAGGCTCAGCCACGGGGGGATGAGGTTTGCTCTCACCACAAGACAAACCTCATGGAATCTCAGAACAGGCAGAGAGCAAAGTTCCCTGCTTAATTATAGCTGTGGGTGAATTCGGTTCAAAAATCATACTCCTGATGAGCTTTATACTTGGTACAGCTCTCTACAGCTTTCCAAAGCTTTCCACTCCATCCTTGGGGGATTTCCCTGTTGAACTGGAAGCCTGGGACAGTCGAACCAGCATAAACACGGCGCAGCCCAAGAAGAGGCAGGCGGCTGGCACAGATATGCCCAGTGACGGGCCGGCACCTCCCGCTGTGCCCCACATATCGCACAAAGACCCTCCCAGTGCTCCAGATGCCTCCCGTTATCTGCCCTGTGACAGCAGCTGCTGCGGCGCCGATAGCCCGAGCGCGGCCTGTGAGCCAGTGCTGATGGCACAGGAAAACCCTCCTTGGCTACGGCTGCGACGCAAAGAAGAGGATTGTTCCGAACAGGGGTGGCCCGATTTCAGCTGTTCCCGCACGTAGGTAACGACTGTAACGCAAAATAATCCTCAATCCCAGCATCGCCCCCCTGAGCGCAGGGAACTGCGCCGTGTATCGGCCACGGGGACACCGCAACTGAGGTAAAAACCACTGCGAAGGCAGGGGAGGGAGGGGGAAGCTTAACACCAAAGCAAATACCTGAAAAGATTGGAGCAACTGAGCTTGGTTTAATGCTTAATCAGATCCAGAAGAGCCCTGACCTACATACTCACAGCATCCCCCGGCTGAGCGGGGGAAGGGGTTTGAACGAGCGCGGGGAGCTGCTCCCGGACACAGCCCTGCACAGGCTGCACAGCCCTAGATTCCCTCCCAGGCTGCTTCTCTCAGGCGAAAATCACTGAGCCTTCCGCCCCTCAGAACATCTCACATTCCAATTTACTGAGAAACTGCCTTCTTTTTTTTTTTTTTTTTTGCCTCTTCTGATTTAGGGACTGTGGAGATAACACACTGATTATTTTTCAATACCACAAGCGTGACATGGGACTGTCAAGGTCTAATGGCAAGCAGGCTTGGAAGGGCTCAGCTTTGCTCTCTGAAACCCCACAGCCTGGATTCCCTGAACTACAGTGAGCCAGGTACAACCATGGCATCTGAACAAGAACCTCATCTACATCTAGGGGAGAATGCTGCAAAAATCCTTGCCCCCACGCCCAGGAATACAAAAGATAAGGAACATTTTTTAAAAGAAGCAGCCACATCAAGTTGGAAAAGAACTGAAGTGACTGGTTCAGTGTAAAACCAGAAAACATCAGAATTATTCATGTGAGAGAGATGGCAGAAGGAAGACACTGCTGAGCTCAAAGGCCTTTGCCTGGGCAGAGCACAGCACTTGGGTGAGAGTCCATTCCACAGAATCAGTCACGGAATGGTTTGGGTTGGAAAGGACCTTAAAGTTCATCCAGTTCCACCCCCTGCCATGGGCAGGGACACCTTCCACCAGCCCAGGTTGCTCCAAGCCCCATCCAACCTGGCCTTGGACACTTCCAGGGATCCAGGCGCAGCCACAGCTTCTCTGGGCAACCTGTGCCAGGGCCTCCCCACCCTCCCAGGGAAGGATTTCTTCCCAATATCCCACCTAACCCTGCCCTCTGGCACTGGGATGCCATTCCCCCTTGTCCCCAGTCCCTCTCCAGCTCTCCTGAAGCCCTTTAGGCCCTGGAAGGGGCTCTCAGGTCTCCCTGGAGCTTCTCCAGGTGAACAGCCCCAGCTCTCCCAGCCTGGCTCCAGAGCAGAGGGGCTCCAGCCCTCAGAGCATCTCCATGGCCTCCTCTGGACTCACTCCAGTAGCTCCACATCCTTCTGATGTTGGGAATCTCAGAGCTGGACCCAGCACTGCAGCTTGGGTCTCATGAGACCAAAATAGACACCAGTGGACTGACCAAACCCAACAACCACATTCTGCCAAGCAGACACCAACTGGCTTTTTTTCATTATCAGCCTTTGTTTCTTCCTCTCACTCTGCTCACATTGCCCTTACATAACTGCAGGGATTCGAGATAGTTTAAAAAACTAAAGATGAAGGGGGGGAAGACTAAGAATAGAAACACCTACTTCAAACCTATTTGCAGCACCTACTTCCTAACCTCATCCTCCCTCCACCTCCACACACTTTAAAGAGCGATTTTTGTGCCAGTTGTGCCTTGGCATCCTCTGCACTCAGCTGGACCGTTCCAGGGGAGCCAAGCCCGGGGAAGGGCCTGTTGTGAGCCTAAGCACAGGTCAGGGCAGGCCGGGCAGTGCCACGCGGTGGCGCCGGGGCTCGCTCCGAGGGAGCTCAGCCGCGGGAGATGCGCTCCCGAGCATTCCAAGAACTCCGGGAGAAGCACAGACTCGCTGTACGCGGCCTTAAGAACGACGTTAAGTGGTGATGCATAAAATTGTGAACATCCTTGATATATCCTTGATACAAGCACGAGGGAAAGGGAACTGTGCTGGCTCTACAGGGCTGCCTGGCACTGGTGTCCAACCCTGGAGCTGTTCAAAGTCTAAAAGCAGATTCCAGGCTGGTTCTGACGCCGCAGATGATAACGAGCAGTTGCTTTGAGGTTTCAAAGTCCATGGGAATAAAGACAGTCAGAAGTCAGGTTGATTCAAAGCATTTTTAGAAGAGATTCCAGGGAAAAACGGGCAGTCCTGTAACATTCTGAGATGGCTGAGCTAAAGCTGGATAAACTCATGCCCAGACAATGAAGAGAACCCATCCCAGCCTCTCTCCCTCTCTGTGGCACCCCCTCCCTCCCCCGGGCACGGTCCCGCTCCAGCAGCAGCCGGCTGTGCTCCTCTTCCCCCAGGACAAACACGGCGCTGCAAAAGGAACAGAGCTGCCTGTAAAGTGGGTCAAGCGTGGAATGAACCACCACAGGATCCTCCCAGACAGGGCTCCTCCAGGGGCCCCCCTTTTTCCTTACAAAACAAGGAAGAGAGCAGCAGTCACTGCTGCACCAACCGCCGCGATAAAGGGTTTCCCACAAGATTTATGGTAAGGTTGGGTGTAGGGGGGGTGGTTTTTTCCAACTCCTGAAAAATAAAGGCAGTTGGGAGCCAGCCTAAAGCCTTTCAGCCCAATCGATCATGCAATTAGCAATGTAAACAGCACACATTCCTCTCTGACAGTTCAGCACTTTCAGTTTTAAAGGCATAACCCAGAAAACAGGTTATAGATTTAATGAAATAAATAATAATAAAAAAAAAAACAAACACCCAAGCACCCAGCCTCCAAAAATCCAGATGTGGTTGGGGGAAATCTGATGAGGAAGATGAACACAGAAGTCAAGACAACCAGATAGGAAAGGTTTAGTTTGATTTATACAACCCTCTGCAATGGTATCAGTAGCTGCAAAAAGGGAAATTTTCTCCACACAATTACTCTCCTGCAAGTTTTCATCCAGGATGCTCCATCACCAATCCCAGGTACTATTAGCAACTAATGTTTTATACACCAGCAGCAATCAGTTTAATTTCCACCCCAAAGCTGTTCTGTTCACCAGAGAGTAATTAAGAGATCAGTAGTTCAACCCATCTTAAGAGAATAAAGCTTTTAAGCTGCAGCACAGGTTTTAAAAGGCTAAAACATGCAGCACTGCTTAATTTCAAACCAAAAGTGTTGTTTCAGCCTTTTTTTCCTGTCCATATGCCAAAACACTCTGGCCCCTTGCTCAAGAGAGCAGCCTGCCTTTATTCCCATCCAAAAAGGAGCACAGCCAAATGAATTAGAGCACTGAAATAACTTTTTGTAAAACCACAGAAGGCTGACTCATGAACTGCTGACTCTGCAGGGCTTTGCTGGTGTGTTCAGGGTACTGAAAGATTTCTACTTGGCTCTCTACCTGCTTCCAACCTTCTCCTGAACTTGCAGAGCACCAATACTCTGTGCTGAGACTGCTGTAGCACACAGAAGGCACCCAATGCCTTCTACAGGGCTTCAAAAATCATTGCTTGCATTTGGTTCCAAAATCCAAGCTCATGGAAACCATGCATATGGCTGTAAAAAACCATGGAACACTAAAAAGCCATTCCTCTTGGGTAAAATTTGCTTTAACTTATGCAACAGTCTCTAGAACACACCTCGAGTTTCAGCAAGTGCTCTGCATTCAGAGAAAAGAGGCAGCAATTGAAGAGTGATAAATGAGTGTGTGACAGGTGCATAAGGGGGTGGGAGTGGGGCCACACCTTCAACTCACTGAACTTGGAGCAGCATTTAATTTGAAATTCAAAGCTGTGATCACACTTGCCTCTTCTTACACACCACTTTTCCTGAATGAACATTTATCCTTCAGCCCTCTCCTGAGGTCACAGCTTCTCCAACAGCAGGAACTGCACTCCAGTATTACTAAGGAAACAAAGGGGTGAGAGGGGAAAAACAGAGGAATGTGTTTATTGAACTATCAAAAAAGTCCCAAAATAAACCCAGCCCTTGCATAACCAGGGTTGTTTTTGTCTTGGACAGGAGGAAATTCTTTAAGATTCAGGCTGAATTTTTACATTGTCAAAGACTTTGTCCCAGGCTCTTAACCCACAATTGTTTTATGAAAGTGCCCTTCAGTATTTCAGTTGACTGCTATAAAAACAAAACTCCCCTCCCATGGAACATGGATTGGCAGGCATTGGCAGCCCTCAGCAGTTTTTTCCTCTATTTCCAGATGGATTTTGACAGTAAACAGACTAAGATACAGGCAGGTGAAATGTCCCAGCTTTCAGCAGAGGGATGCCCCCTCACCACCTTTTCCCCAGGGCAGAATTTGTTCTGTTACCACCCAGACACATGGGAAGGAGGAGGTAATGCTCTGTCTTCCCTCTCCCATGTATCCAGTATCTTTCCAAGGTGTTATCAGAGACCTAAACGAGGTAAGCACTCGGGATACTGAGTGTGTCTGGAAGCATCAGCAGCTGGAAACAACCATACATGAGCACAAGGTGACAGTCACACACTGGTTACCGTGGAGAAACATCCACCTCCAGAGGCAGCTCAGTTACAGAGGAGCAGGGACTGTGGCAGCAGCCAGCCCTGACCCCCAGGGAGACCTCAAGCAGGAGGGAACAAAGCACAGGTTGGAAAGAGGCAGAAGAAATGGGTAGAAAGAAGGTGAAGGGGGAAAAAGCCCTGGCACATCTACAGACTCCAAATCTGTCTCATTTTTCCTTTCAAAGACAAAGTTACTGAAATGTTTTCCTGTGTAGGAGTGTCTTTTGATTTAATGGCCTCTTGGTTCAGGACAGGCCTTACTTCCAGCTGATATGGCCAAGTGTCTAAAGCAAAACACAACAGGGAAAACTCAAAACCCACCCCATCTGTCCACCAGGATTCTCCTGGCTATGTCCAAGTTCTGAGAAAGAAGAAGCATAAAATCTTTCAAGTGGCTGATAGAAATTTCATTCTCAAATCTAAACCCGTCAGCCCTCCCCACTAAGAACTGGGTGTAACATTCCTGCTTGAACATTGAACTACCACAATATGGGATTCTCAGCTACTACTGTGCATTTCTTGGAATTCATCAGTCGGTGTAGTGAAGAGGAAACGTCACCAGTGAGCTCCAGAACAAGGACAAACCCTAAGCATGCTCATTTCTCTGCAGCCACTGTCCTCACAGGCTGAAGTGAAGGAAGCCTAATGGATCAGCTACCAACAAACCAAACACCAATTACAGACACTTGAAGTTTTCTTTCTCCTCTTGAATCTTCCAAACATGCTTTTAGCTGGTTAGTACTCCAGCAGGGAAAGCAGTTTCTGCTCACAATGTGGTTTTCTCAATGGAATCTTCACACACTGTCAGAGTGTAATTTGGGGAAAGCACAAACACTGGAGTGACTCCAACACTGTCCATGGACTTTACTAACGAGCGCTTGGATTTATGTACAGAAACTGAAGCAAGGAAGGGACTCAGAGCAGATGAGTCACACCAATTAAAGCAACAAGAAAAACAGAAAATAGGGCAAAGTCATTCCTCTTGAAGGAATGGTGTCAATGAAAGCACAAAGTTCCATCTACACAAACACAGGGAATGGCAAGCGACAGGAATGGAACGGGAACTGCTCTCTACAGCAAAGGATTGTTTTTCAGTAGTGATCAAAGCAAAAGCTCCCAATATACTAAAAAAAAAAAAAAAAAAACCCACTTCAGATGCACTTATTTTTAGCATGCACTTCTTGTGAGAGATCAAACTGCAGCAGACTGAGCTCCCCAGCAGCCTTTTGGAACCCAACCTGTGACACAAGGCTGAAATTCTGCTGAAGGAAAAGCAACCCCTTGAGCCTTTCTGAAAGGGGATGAAGTAACACTGAAATGCAGCAGCTTTTTTTGCAAGGTAAAGAATGAAGTGGCCTTCAGCTTTTCAGAAAAGCAAGAAAGCCCCAAAAAGCATGTCTAGGACTAGGCCTCCAGGTGAACTGGAAATCTGCAATTCTGTGCATTCCCTTAGAAACAAGCAGTAGAAAACAAACCTCCACGTTGCTGCAGAATCTACATTGCGCCCAAGAAATTCAAAGTCTCAAAGAATATGAATATTAAGAGTCCTCTATAAAGCCAACAGCCCAGTATGTCTTTTAGACATGCCCAAGAAGTTTCAAGCACAAACTTTAAGAAGGAATAAAATCTGAATTTCTGTTTTGAACAAAATTATCAAATTGGGATTCTAAGTCTGAAACCAGTTAGTAGAAAGGAAATATTTGAACAGAAGTTCACATAAACCACATACCACTATTTTTCAGAATAGAAGCTTGGGCAATACACGTAGTACTGAACTTCACGTTGTTTCCTTTAATATTTAGAAAACCGGTTTTATTCTTAGTTTTTCAGAAAAATGACTTTAAGTATTAGCACCTACATTGTAAATGACTCAAACTTAGATTTACACTTGAAAAAAAGCCACACAATCAATTATGTGATCCTATATGCTTCCATTTCTGAGTATTTCAGTAGAGCACCGAGAGGGAAAGAGCAACAAGTGAGTAACCAGTGAGCAGTTCTCAGCTGCAAGACACAGGCCCAGGCACCTCCCTGGGACAGGATTCAGAAGGTCAGAGTTTTCCAGCACACTCCAGATCACCTCAGTTTTAGTTACTTAAGGTGGAAATTTCTATGCAAGTTTATAAAACCCATCCAGCTACATGTTAGTTTATTAAACCACAGTTGACCTGAGATGCAATTAGGATTTTGACATTTTTCCATACTTAGTTCACAAGTTTATTATGAAAAACACTGCAGCTCTGTCCTGCAGTAACAATTGTTGTACAGAAAAAAACAGTTCTGTTCAAAGTAATTCACTATCCTTGGACAATTACAAGGGACAATATGGTAGGGCAGAGTGGAAAAGGGAACTGAGTGCAGACAAAAAAAAAAATCAATACAATTAAATTAAACAGTATTCCCTGAAAATAAAACAAACAAACAGTTTCAGAACAAATATGAGGCCTTGGTACTTATTTTAAAAATGTTCTTTAAGCTTCAATGATTGTTTGCTGCTACCCTTATCTACAGTCATGCTGAATAAAGCTATAGCTAAATGGAAAGTTAAATGTATTCACGAGGTGTTAATGTCTACATCTTATTATTTGCAGTCTCTCAGAGAAAGCAAAAGTAACTACAAATAGCGCTATGCCAGAAACTGGTTTCTTGACCAACAATGTTGCTTCAGCATGCAATGAACTGGTTCATTCTAAAGTGGTCACAGTTGTTGACGACAAGAGGCTTTGTATTTGAATATGGCACGTCTTTTGGTCCATGTGAAAACAAAGTTTGAATGTTAAATATTTTCTGACACTTTGGAGTTACTGTTGCTCTTCCCATTTTCTTTAGGTCAACATATGGTTCATGGCAATACTGTACAGGTCTAAAATCTCTTTACAGGAAGTAGTCTGGGGTGCGGCGGGTGACGTGCGGTTCCCCTCTGCGCGGCGCCGGGTCGAACTGCAAACTGAGAGCACACAGCAGTGAGGGCACAGCAGCTCAGCTCACACCAGCTACCTTCCAGCCCCCACTTACAGGAGCACTGCTTTACCCCAGCTGAGCCTTTCCAAGTTTTAGCAACCAACTGAAGTCCTCTAGACCAAGTGTTCAACCTCTTCCACCCCTTCTATGAGGATGTACTTATAACTCCACACTTAAAACTCCTCTTACTATAAAGGTCTGGAGAGATATTAATTTTAGCTTTAAGACTCAAACTGGTTAAACATTAATATATATTTAGAAAGTTAAAGTCTCCAGTAATTGTCAAAGAGGTCAGTTTACACTAAGCTCTTCCCTCATTTACTAGTAAAGTTGTTGCTGTGGTAGTTAATCAGAAACCTCATTTAAAAAGCTGACAACCCAACATCTGAAGAATTCCAAGATTCCAAAAGTCTCTTCCCCTAGACCTCCAGGAGGGCATACCTCAGATGTGACAGGCTACTCCTACTCTCAAATCACATGCCTCCATAGTAATTCATTAAACTCCAATTAGTTATACGAAACAAAAATGAGGAGTCTCCCTTTAACCTGACAGAGCAGATCAACAACTGTCCCAGACACCTGACTCCAAGACTTTAAATGTGACTAACCCAACAACTCCACCTCCAAACAGCATAGAAGAGGACAAGAAAACCCCATACTTTAACACAAACATTAAATGATAACTTGCTACAACAACTATCTCAAAACCACTCTTTTTAAAGATACTTACAAGGAGTATTTTAGAGTATCATCAAGTTCCATAATTGCAGCCTGGTTGCCACAACGGTAACAATAGTTTGGAGCACTGAAAATTGTTACTACATTCCGATCATGGCACCAGTTATACCCCTGGACAGGGAGAAAAAAGAATTATGACAGTCAAGTTCACTTCTTGTACTCCATATAACCACCTGACTACTCACTGAATTTTTAATGTGCAAAGCCCTAACTGGCACTTGTAGGGTCATTTTAAATAAGATTAAGGCCATGTCTTTATTTCACTTCTGGAGACAAAAAGGAAGCTTGGCCTTCGTAGGTTGCTTCTTACTAGTTAATGTGAGCTAAATATTAAAAAACAAAACAAAACAAAGCAACAAGAATTTGCCATTGCATTAGTGTTAGAAAGTTAAAACAGCAATTCTGAAGCACACCATCTACTCTGAACCTTCAGCTGTGATCACCAAAAACAGAATCCAGACATACATTTAAGGATCTGAACTGCCAGGGATAACTACAGACTGACAGCAAAAGCACACATACAAGACAAAAGGAAGAAACATCTTTTTTCAAGGAACACATATTTAAGAACCTTTATATCTACACAGAAAGCAAAGCCACATCTAATACTGAAGCCTAATTTGGGACATTACTTTAAATTTTCAGAAGAAAAGGCTAAAATAAAAGGTTATCCCACTGTCAAACTGAGAAGCTCTTTTAGTAGCACTTCAATACTGTCAAGGTCAAATTTCAGAAGACTATATTAAAAAACATCAGTTGTCAGAGCAGCACATGCACATCTGGCACACAGAGAACTGGTGGACCTAGCACAGAATCCAAGGTCTGACCACACAGGATTGTCCTGCTCACCTCCATTACCAACTGATGAGCTCTTGAAACCAACGTAAGGCCATTGGCATGGTTAAAGGTTTCTGAAATATCCTGTCCAAATGTATAACCTGCACCTCGAGGAGAAATCCCCCAGCCACCACGATCATCTGGATCTGACCATAGCAAGTCACACATTGGACCCTGGAAGAGATGTAGAAGACACAGATGCAGATGATGTTTCAGGAGGTGAAATACCAAACAAAACCACAAAAAATTTGCACACACTCCCCTCCCACCCAACTTGTTACAGCAATATTTTGAGACTTAATATGTTTCTTTCTTTAGGTAGGTGCCCTCCACCTTTCCTTCAAAAACTCAGAACAGGAAGACAGGCACTTTCTTATTGCTGAGTCGATCTGAATTTCCTTTTCAGCCTGTGAAGCCAACCACCCAATACATGCTGAATCATGAAACTCATTGGTTTAGGAAATGACTTTTCAGTACCTCGTGGGGAACTTCCTGCAAGCGATCAAGTGCTCTGATGTGATCCAGTGTATCTATCGATGGGGACAGGCCACCATGTAGACAGAAAATCTGCAAGAGTTCAGGTATATGAAGTTTATTTACCTAATCAGTGCAACTAAAATGGTTTAGAATAAATGATTAGGAGAAAATCTGCACGAGATTCCTTTAAAACTGAGAGCTGACAGAATGCAGCTGTTAAAGAGCTCCCTTTACAACCAACAACATTGAACTTTGTCAAATGGCAACATACCTGGCCATCCACCAAGGCAGTTAAAGGCAGGTAATCAAAAAGGTCTGTAAAGTATTTCCAAACATTTGCATTTCCATATTTTCTTAAACATTCATCATAGAAACCATATACTTGTGTGATTTGCCTGCTTTCATGGTTCCCTCGGAGAATTGTGATACGTTCACGGTAACGGACCTAAACACAACAGTTCAGGTGAGAGGCATCAAAACATGTATGTCTCCCCAAAACCAGAATCTGCACCCTTTAATCCCCATCAATAAAGCAATTAAAACCAAGCCCTTAAGATTAAGATTCATCTATAGCCTTTGAGAAAAAAAGGAATAATTTTTAACTGCCAAATACTTTTGGGATTAATTACAAATTATATTTACTATTACTAGTGGACTTCACTAAAACTGTGCATTAAGCTGATCTCTCCCAGCAAATTCTTAAAGATTCTTACACAGGCAAGTAAAAAGTACTCATTTTAGATAAATTAATGTTCAATGCAAGCCTGAGCTTTAAGAAGTGACTTAGAAAACTAAGACAGCCAACATGCCAGTTTGTGTACCTCTAATACCAGTGTAGTGAAAATCATAACAGATATTAAATGTAGTCAGAGTAAATATATGTTTGATACAGAACAGTACAGCTGAGAAAAGTTACCTTAAGAGCTACAAGCAATGTGACTGTTTCCACTGAATAATAGCCTCTGTCAACATAGTCCCCCATAAACAAATAGTTTGTGTCTGGTGATTTGCCTCCAATTCTGAAAAGTTCCATGAGGTCGTGAAATTGTCCGTGGACATCTCCACAGACTGTGACTGGACATCGCACTTCTTGTACATTAGATTCTTTTGTCAGAATTTCTTTAGCCTACAAAAGAAAACACACATTCATTGTGAGTTTGTCTATGAGCAGTCATTTCATTCAAAGCACACTTTACTGCTTCCAGCTCTCTACTACCTGCTCTCTTTAGGAACTCTCATCCCTTCCTTGTCTGAGGCGCTTGAGATAAGAGTTTCCCTTAAAATAATATTTTACTTTATGCAGCCCTGTATTAGGAACAGAAATTTGGTTTGATGGGTTTTTTCCCTCCTTGAGAACAGTATTTCAGAGTTAATTTCCAACTTCAGTAAAACCTTAGATTGTCTACAAAAACAGTTCTGTGAAGCATAAAAAAAAAAAATTATTGTCACTGCTGGTACTTAAAAAGTTTGTAACTATTTGGAAAAATTAAATGTAAAAATCCTGCCAATGTCCTCCAAAAGCCCGAACTTAGACATGGCCAAAATACTACCAACATCTTGAAATCCATCTGCACAGACACCTTCAACTCACCCACAAAGGCAGTTAGTCCTACATGAAGCAGAATGAGAACATAAGCATCCACCGGTACCAGCAATTACAGAGCAGACAATTACCTGCACAAGCTCCCTCAACGAGGTTTGTGTTTAAACACAGACTACTAACATCAAGTTGTGTCCTTATAAACCAAAACTGGGAAACATCTTTGTCATCACCATTTTTTTCCCCAGAAAATTTTGTACATAAAAGTTGCAGACAAAGGCAATTTGTATGAACCAGCACAGGCTAAATATAGGACCAGAAAGGTAATTTTAAAATAGCACAAGACAGTTGTTACAGTTTGTTCTCAGAACAGTCACCAGACAAACACCACAATAATTTCTAAATCGAGAAGGTATTAGAAATATAAATAGTAACAAGTTTACAAGTTAGCATCTACAAAGATTTCCCTGCTTTTCAACAGTCAGTGCTCCTATTCAGAATGACAAAAAAATATATTCTATTCCCCAATGTGTCTACAAGACAGTGACTGACTCTCCCACCCAAAAGCAGCCTCACTGTCCCCTCACATCATCCTGGCTGACCACCACGGTCACCACTTCAAACAGAAGCACCACACGGTTTAATGGTGGAGGTTCATGAGATGAAACATGAAATGTTTCACTGGACACTGCAAAGAAATGCAGGAGTGCAGCGTGGGTCAGCAGCCTGCACAGCACAGAGCTTCAGCTGCTCCAGCCCAGGCTGGAACCCCTCTGCAGACATATTTACAGACAGATTTACATCAGAAGTCAACCTCCTGTGACACTTTCCTCTCGTGCTGTGCCTCATACAAAGATAGGTCATTGCTGGCTTGTGGTAGATGCTAAAAGTGTAGATTTATTTTAAGATAGCCTGACTTAAGTTCATTTTAATGCAGTGACACTCACCGGATGTTTTGAAAGTGTTTTAGCAGCTTTAGCCTCTTCTAATATGCTCTTACATTCAGAAGCTTTAGCCAGCTTAATTATCCTTTTGACAGAGAATGTTACAGATGCTTATAGCACTTCAATATAAACCCCCTGCTCTTTAATTAGAATGCTTCTACCACCGTATTTCCTTAACACACTTGAAGCACTGCACAAAGAATGCAGCATTCATTTTTCATCAAAGGTATGCAGCATTTGTGCTGACTGAGAGGAGAATGGCAGAGCTTCTCAGCCATGGAGTTGTTGCTTCCTTGGTTTCTGAAATATTAAATCACTCAGATACCCACATGACCAAACACGTAGATAAGTCAGACAGCTACTCTGATGGAAAAAGACTGTTCCAGGTCAACTTGCAGAACAGCAATCTCTATTTAAATCCTGCAGTGGAGGAATGCTGGTGCAGGGATTCCAACATCTCCCCATTCTGAAGCCAGTTCCATGAAATGCTGTGTTATGAACTGCTTAGTCCATTTACACCCTTATGTCCCGCAACACTAAGAGTGGCACACACTGAAGTGGTTAAGCACTGCACAAAAGAGCTCCAGCAGAGCTGAACATGGGAAAAATAACATCCTGTACACAAGCCAGCAACAAGGGCCCATCAAGAAGACCCCAAATTTCCACATTCATTCCTATGGAAGGAACACAAGTTGGTAAGACAGCAGCACATGTAATACTCCAGTTTCACAAAGGGAAGGGATCACTAACAATACTACAGCACTCTGTGCCCCTGACCTCATACTGGATCACACACCACCCTGTGGAACCTCACCCACTTCCACTCCCTCTTTATCGATCCTTTTGCCAGATCCATGATGATGCTACTTAGGCACATCACACAACTCCCTCCCTGCCCATCCTCCCCACCAACAAACAGACTTCCCACCAGCAGCTCTCCTGCACTTCCTCATGGAGAGGAAGTAGCAGAGCAACCTTCAGCATCCTTCAGCACAAGGCAGAAAACAACTGATCCAACCATCTCACAAAGGACAACTAAGACAGAGAAAGAAGCACACCCACAACCTCCTGAACTTCAAAACCCAGTGACCTATTGCCACAAAGGATAACGGAGCAACACACTGCAGTATTTTGACATCAGCATTTTGAAACGTCCAGGTTTCACTGCCTATCACCAGGATAAACAACTATACAATGCTGAAACACAGTTTTCTTGGACACTTACTCTTTTGTATTTCAGCCTTTTTTCAGTTCTTAACAATTCTTAGCATTATTTCTGTACACCTTCAACCCTTTTAAGTACCCCACACCACAGATGTTTGACTTGTGGTGATATTCTACAACTCAGAGATTAATTAACTTAAGCATAAACTTGTTACCAACAATCTACTACATTACAGTTCTAAGACCCTAAGTCCAAATCAGTCCAACTATTTTTCAGCATTACATTCTCAGATTTCAAAATCAAGGGCAAACAGACACAGAGTAAGATGAAAAGAACACACTACTTCAAGCTGGTAAATGCTAATTTTACATCCAAGCATCAGCAGTCTAATGCAGAAGAACCATGTAGCTGTGCAACACAGTTGCACAAGGAGAGCATAAGAACAAGTGCAGTGCTGTCATAAACACTACTGCTGAGGTGGAAAGTCATGTGTTTTACTTAGAACAATCTCAAAGTTCAAATAATAAGCACATATGAAATACACTGCAGCTTAGTCACAGCAACTGCAGTTCATTCTGACTTGAGACTTGCTCAGCCATTTTGCTGACATTGAAAAGAGACAACTTACATGATCCCAAAGCACAACAGGAATAAACCCAATATTGGTTTAAACACACAAGAAAACAGCAAACTTTCACTTTATTGTAAAGCAAATAGCACTGCATAAAAATACCTAAAACCTAGTGGTTTAGAATTAAACAGTTCCTGGCCTGTACAGCATCTAAAGGGCCAGTGGAACAGTACCACACTGTTTGGGTGCCTCTGTTTACAAAGCACATCTATGCAAAGCACTGTTCTTAAAACACAAAGATCAGCTTCATTGTTTTAAGACAATGCAAGATCCAAGTGAATCAACAGCCAAGGACAGCATTTAAAGAAATGTATGACTACTAAAGTTACTACAGTATGATTTTCAGATCCTCACAACATATTTAATGAGATGCAGGGGTTGTGTGTATGCAGACATATCTCTTATTTCCCCTGGTGCCCTTTACACAATTTTATCCTATATGCCACAAATTAAGGCTCAGAGTCACAAGTGCCATATAAGCCATAATCCAACCATTTTCTTTCTTTCTCAGCTCCCACTACCCTGAGAATAAGCGAGTTTCCCTCATGAGCAGAGTACATCAACCCTGTCTCACAGAATTAATTTCAAGTGATCCATTTCTGCAAAATCCTCTGAATTAATGTGCAACCAGATTCCTCTGTATTTCCAGAACATACCAGGTATTTCTTATTCCTCCAACCCCTTCTTAGGTCCCTGCATTGTAGCAGGAGCTCTGACAACTCAGCCCAATTGCCTACCCTGAAAAACTCTGGGGCACATAACAGAAAATGACAAGGCTCAAATCAAACAGTGAACACCAGTGTGTCTGCGCAGAATTGTAGATCAGTGCTTGAAGCAGCACTGTGAGGCACTAACTCAGTAAAGGAAATACAACCATTATTTTAATTAGACAGCTCAGCTCCAAAGCCATGGCTGCAGAGGGTGAGGTGTCACTCCTGGCAGACCAGAATTCACACCTGCAGCCCCCCACACTGCCTTGTCAAGCGTGTGATGAGAGGCACCCACAGCGACCCAGAGAAATAGTTATTGGGAGTTACCATGAAGTCATTTTGATGAGATCGAAGCCTTTGACCACACCCATAATTTCCTGTTGCCAAGGTGCACAGGATGTGACTAAAGGCACAGTGATCAGCTAATTGGGATGAATACTGGTCTTAGCTGGCCAAACACTATGACCTGGAAGAGATTCCAGGTCCAAGCAAAGTCATCCATTACAGTCAGCAAATTCTTCTGCAGATTCCATGCTTTTCAATTTAAAGGTTTCCCCCCCATCACTCCTTTACTTGAGGAGGAAAGAGAACATGTTCCAACGAAAAGTGGGCTCATTTTTAAAACAAAAGGTATTTTCATTCACTGTCTGACATTTAAACAAAATTAGGTAAATGAAGCCTCCAATATCACCCTTCTGTGAAGAAGCCATGGCAGCAGTCAGATTACACATCACAAATGGAAAAACTGATTTATGCTGAACTTGGCAATCCACTAGGGAGCTCAATGTGAATGTATAAGTAGAAACAAAATTAAAATACAAAGCTCCCCACTGACATTTAATTATTTAGTATTCCAAAGTAAGTAAAACCAAGATTTCCATCCACAAAGAAGTCGCAGCAGCAAATACTCTTTTGCCAGAACTGAAATAGAAGACGACAGATCTGCTTTCTCTCTGGTTTTGACTAGCATCTAAACATTCAGTTCTCATCTCTTCTGTTTGGTTCAAAGAGAGACCAATTTAAACACAAGATGTGAGCCAGCCAGAAGAGCAATCCCAACAGCAGTACTGCAGCTAAGACTGAGACAACCACCCTCCTTTATCCTGTCAGTTCTAGAAGGTCTACAAGAAAGCATGCAAGCAGTGAACTTCTGCCAAATAACCCTGTATTCCTTGGTACTACAATGACTGACACCACCTGCAACCCTGGCATTGCCCTCAACACTTCCTTTTGGAAAAATCAGTAGCTGCCTTACAAACTCAGTGTAACTGATGGAATGTTCTTTCTCTCAGATGCAGATACAGGAGAAGAAAAGGGGAACTGCTATTTTACAATCAGTAGTTGACAAGACCAGGTGGAAAACTGGGATAGGAAGGAGCTTCTCCAAAAGAATTCAAGAAACAGGCTAAAGCCATTCCCAAACTAGTTGTGCCTGATATCCACAAGTCCAGCTTCATGCAATAAACTCCAAATTGCTCCAACAACTCCAACCACACTCATGCTCCAGATGTGGTCAGGACACCAGCTGGAGGACAGGGCAGGCACATGTGTCAAAACCCAGGACAGGTACTTCAGAGCCAAGCAGCAGGTATGAAACACCTGCACTGGAAGGTATTTTCAAAATACCCAGGAGAAATATTGGAGACCTGAGCAACTGAGCACCATCATTCATTCTTCAGGCAGGAATAAACTTTCCCCAGCTTAAAATACTCCCTAAAGAAAAGGAACTGAGGGCAACAGCCATATTACTGAACATAAGTGTTGTGTTTAAGGGTCCCTAAGTGAGGGAAATTCAGTCTCTGTTCCTTGGACTCCCCCTGCACAGAGCTTTGTTCGAGGCCTCCTGAACTCCTGCCAGGCACAGTTGGACAGGCTGGGTTATTGCACTGGGCAAGGCAACCAGGTGAGTAACTGGAAATGGCTTGGAAGGGATCACAGAGCAGCACTGTCACCACACCTGAGGAGGTAACAGCCTCAGCACAGGCACATGTGGAAGAGGACATCAGTCATACAGCCCCCATCCATGTCTTCAGCCTTGAACCAGTAGAACTCAAGTAAGAACCTGCTGACTTAGGAATGCTTCTGCTACCTTAAGCTACCCTCAAAACAACCCAAATATCTTTCACTTCTATTTGACCACAACTAATGCTGTAATTAAAAACCAAAAAGCCAAAACCAAACACCTCACTGCCAGCACAATTCCATTTTTACAGAATTTACTAGAATTGAGAAAAAGCAGAAGGCTGCTGATACTACAGTCACTGGCACACACAAGACTAAATTCTCATGCACATCAAGGTGTTGTGAGTATAATCAGGACTAGGTGAGAAGACTGGCAAGGCTGACACTTTAAATGCCTTCTGTTGAAAGAAAGAATTTCCATTTTATGTTATCAAACATCACAAATCAACAACAAACCAGAACATTGGGAGTAAAAGGCTGGGCCTTTTGGTGAAAATGTTCCAGAATACAGAGTTATTAAAATGCTACAAGAGGCTCTGTACACCACACTTGTAACTCTTCAGAGGTGGAAGGTGTAACTACATACCCCCATTAATGACTTTGATCCCTTGGGATTTTCCACAAAGCAGCAGCAAAGGAGCCCTAAACCAATCTCTGGTCTTCCAGAGGCCCTGGAAGAGCTCCAGAGGGGCCCTCCCGCCACTGGCAGCAGGTCAAGGGTTCCCTTGGGAGAGAATCCAGAAGGAAGTGCAGGAGCAAGGCAGAGGTGCAGTGCTGCACCGTCCTCTCGTGCCAGAGCCAGGGGTGCAGGGACACACAACTTGCCCACCACACAGAGACTCTCACTACCAGGCAACTCTGCTGGGGTAGGTTTTTTGGCTGATCTACAGCAAGTTCAGACAGCAACAATAATTTTCACAGTCATCTTACTCTGAAGAACAGTTATATGTGATGGATATGGGAAGCTAACTAATGGAAAAGCCCTTGCAAATGCAGCTGGAAACAGTTTCAAACATGCACTTCTGGCCAAAAATAACCAGCTAAGAAAGGTGACTCGAGAACAGCAGAGGAGGCAGAAGGAACATGTGCCTCTGCAAGAAGAAGAAGTTGGGCAGACAACTCAGCTTAAAACACAGGAGTGAGATCCACAAAATGTGTCAGTCCTATGCACTAGAGGAACTGAACTGTGATTGCAGAAACTTTTCTTGAGCCAAAAGAAAGCTTTATCACTAATGTACTTGCCCTCTCAGAACTAAGGGACTCAACATAAGCTACATGAGTTGGAACAGCTCACACAGTTGCAGTAGGTACAAGTCTGTTTCATCAGAGAAAATCTAACTTGGAATATCAGGTGTTAAACAAATTGAAAATTCTGCAATAGGAAAAAAATTAGAAAAAATACACTATGAACAAGGTACATACCAGAAACATATGGCCCAGAAACATATTTATACTATGAAAATTAGCACTGATGACAAATCAAAAAGCAAATGTAACCAAGATCATTATTACAGATCAAAAACTGCAGGAGACAAAGCCTGAATCAAGGGTTCTTGAATGCCTTTACCAGTATCAGCCCTTCATTTAGTTTAAAATATTTTGGGTAGCAGCACTGTCCATTGAGAGGTCTTTCACCAGTAATTCAAGAGCCCTGAACACTACACAGATATACAACCTCTCTCTCTAAAAACCTGATGCTGTGCTCAAACCTAGTTAATCACAAATTAGTATTTCCAGGGGAGAGACTCTGACATCTCTGCCTCCACCTGCACTAGATCCCTTCTGCAATAACCAAAGGAAACTCTATCCACAAATTCAACTCATTCCTTTGTGCATTTTTAGACTGTCATCCCACCTTCCTGAGCAATGCACCACACCTCCTGTCATAAAGGCCATTTATACACCAGTGAAGAAACAACACCATTTCCCTCTACCCTCACAATGTATGGAAAAGAAATTCCAAACCAGCATCCTTTCATTCAAAATGGCCAGTGGAAAAACCCTCACCTGGCAATAAAGGACTTCCTTTCTCTTCTGTCAATAAACAACTCAGTGTTAAGAGGACAAACACTGCTGACATGTAACACTGAACTGTACTGGCCGTATTTTGACCACTTTTTCAGAACTTGCACTTAAATGCTGAAGCAAAGCACACACTGTCAGCCACTCAACTGATGTAACATTAAGTACACAGCATGTGTTAAGCCTAGAATAATTTAGCTGCCACTCAGAGGTTGATATTATTTCAAATCATCTGTGAACGTATTATGTATTATTCATGGTTACAAATTACTCCCAGATTTCAAAGCCGTTTCTGCCCAGTTCCCACCACCACCATCACCCAGGTAACCATGGTTGGTGTAAGATGCACCAAGACAGTAACTGGGATGCACAAAAGGCCACACTTAATTATGATGTTCATAAAATGCTGTCATGTTCTTCAGGTATCAATACTGAAGTACAAGAGTGCCTTAGGCTTGTTCTCATTACACAGGCACCACACTGCACACATGAAGCCCCAGCAGATCAAGAAATACTAGTCAGGGAGAGATCATCCCATCCAACAGTGTCATAGGGGAAAAGCTCTCAAAGATTTTTTATTTGTTTATTTTAACTGGCCCTAGCTACAATGAAATGTGGTGAAGAAGTTCATACCTAGTAGGGTCTTTACTGTCCTTTGGAACACTAGCTATATTTGGCACTGCCCTTACGACATGAAGCTATTCATGGAAAAACAACCTTTTGGTGTGATTACAGCCATGAAACTACTTAAATAGTCCAAACGAAGCACAACTTGGGGAGGATTCTGAGAGTCAGTGCTGGAGACATGGAAACACATTAAAGCAGGTGCTGTCCCTCAGCAGGAAGGTGCAGAGACAACATGATGGAAAACTCAGACGTCAAGGGCCTACTTCCAATTCCCTGCATCAGCAACCATGTAGAAACTGAACTACTGTGAGCAGAGTCCCAGTAAATCCATCTGTAGTTACCAGCAACAAATCACCTTTCTGTAACATCCCCAGGCTGTGGCTGTTCTCTGCACAGTGCTGAGCCCACACCCAGCACACACAGGGAATTCCATCCCACTACCCAGAGAATGGCCACCTTTGGTCTGGAGCTACTCACAGACACCCAACTTGAGACAACCTGAAGGCTGCTACTAAATGATATTTTCCAGGTGGATTTCTCTCAAACATTCTCCTGATCTCTCATGTCAGCACCCAGCAGGTAGACACACAAGTTTTCTTTTCTCCTTTACCATCATCTTGGTGATGAGCATTACACATTTATCCACAAATACAGCTCATTTCTTCTTCACTGGGAAAAAATGAAAACGTCATCTTGTGCAACAATGATGACTGGGACTACTGTATCCTCTGTAAGGAATTTCTACTGGTATGCCAGCTCCTCACTGAACCAAAACCCCCAAGAACTGAAAGCTTCTTGTCTATCCCTCATGGGTTACCATGAGGCAAGTTACCATCCAGCTCCACAAAACACACCCACTGCTATGGGATTCAGGACTCTGTGCCCTTCAGTTTATAGATGAAACACCTGCCTCTCAAACAAAGCAATACAAGGAAGAAGCTGGACCACTGTCATTGGAGAAGCACATGGAAATAGCCAGGCAGTGACATTACCACTTGCTTGCAGCACCGTTTAAAATACACAGCCTGGATCAGACGGAAAAAATGTTGAGTTGCTGGAATACAAGTGAACTAAAATCTGCACTGGAGTAAGAACCCGTCTGGCCAAAAGTTCTTTATTAGGTTCATAGACAGTCCTCTGGAAACAATTTGCTTCCAAAACAACATGGTGTAGTATTTGAAGGCACGATTCCAAATTTAAAATATTTTAACTACTTTCTATGGTAAGTATGGAGGTTTCTTTAGAACCCAGTACATTGATAATTCCCCGTATTCCTTAATGTCCAGTTCCCATACAATTCACAAATATTCCATCCTTCAGTCTAGGAATGTAAGAATACACAAAACCCCCAGTTAAAAAAAAAAAAAAAAAAAAAAGGAAAAAAACCACCCCAAACCTCAACTATTAAGTTACATCCAGAATTAGAATCCAAGAGGAAAATGCATACAGATGCTACCAGAACAAATTTTTTCTTGAATTTCCAAAAGGCAACCAATCTGTCCTGGGCTGGCTTTACAACCTTTCTATGCCACAAATGCCTGAACCAACACAGTGCTCTGTAACGTTTGAGTCCCAACGTTTCCCATCCATCACCTTAAAAACATACAGTTATATAGGTTCTCGAACGTTTATTCTGCGAATTCCATGAAATCCAGAACCCCATTTAGAGCAACCAAAACCCTGAAGCCAGTTTATCTTTCAATGAGCTATAAACGTGTCGGTGCTTATTCATATCACGAAAAAGACAAAAAAAAAAATCAAAGCAGCAGCTCTTTATGGCGTGTGATTTCCACCCGAATACCGCAGGCTTTTATTTCCATTGTGCCCACTCGCGCTCTGGGGGGTGATTTAGCGTTTTACCCGGGGGGTCTCCCGGGGGTCTCTCCCGAGGATCCATCGCGGCCGCGGCGCCATTTTAGGAGGCGCTGAGCGGGCGGGAGGCGGGGCCGCGGCTCCGGCAGCGCCGAGCCCGGATCGGCTCCCGGATCGCTCCCGGCCCCGCTCCCCTCCCGGCCCGGCCCCCGGATCGCCCCTGGCTTGCCCGGGTACCCCCCG
>VYXB01008446.1:216483-239548 GCA_013397135.1 Pachyramphus minor | reverse complement strand
GGCCCGGGGCGCTCCGGCTGCGGCAGCGCTGCCGCTCCTCGCTCCGCACCGTGTAATGGCCGCCGCTGCTGACGTCACCGCCCGCCCCGCCGCGGGGAGGGGGACGCCGCGGGAGCAAACGGCGCGTGCGCAGCGCCCGGGCGGGGCCGCGAGTGCGCGCTGAGGGGCCGCGCCGGGCGAGGGGCTGGAGCCCGTGAGGGAGTGAGGGGAGGCGGCCCCGGGGGCTGCTCCCATCCCTGAGGCGGGAGCGGCGGCCTGTCCTGTCCCCCTGTGCCCAGCGCCAGCTCCTCGCGGGGCACAAGGCGGGACGCGGGTCTCCAGTGGCTTTGTGCCGCTCCGCGGTGTTTGTGGTTCCCTGTGTAATTAATGCACATAAATATCTGCTGTGGGACGGTGCCAGGCTCTCTTCAGTGACACGACAGGGAGCAATGGCCATAAACTAAACCACTAGAAGCCCCACCTCAGCATGAGGAAGAAGTTCTTTAGGCTGAGGGTGTAACAGCTGCCCAGGGAGGGTGTGGAGTCTCCCCCCCCTTAGGAGACATTCCAAACCCACCTGGACACGTCCCTGTGTCACCTGCTCCAGGTGACCCTGCCTGGGCAGGGCGGTTGGACTGGATGATGTCCAGAGGTGCCCTCCAACCCCAGCAGTTCCATGATTCTGTAGTGCTGAGCACCGTTACTGTTTCCCCCCGGGAACAGGGAAGGGGAGGGCACTTGCTGCTGTTGGTAATTCGAAATAAAGCTTTTCAGATTTAAGTCATGAGCATTAAATATCGTCTCACTTGCACCGCCATGTAGTGCTTAGGTTAGAAAGGCTGTGTTGCGTTTAAAAACAATTTATACTGAAAGAGTTCTTGAAAGACCAGGATTTATTCTGACCCTCTTAGACAGGAGTAATGCTTGATGTGCAGTGTAAGCTTTCAGTAAAGGAAACTAGTGGTGGACCTTCCAGGAACCTTTCAGGAAGGTGGACGTTTTTCAGGTCCTTTCAGGAAACTAGTGGTGGGCTTCAGCTACCTTAGTGCACTCAAACGCTTCCATTCTTCCTAAGAGGAAATATGTCAGTAAGGCAGAGATAAGATGCAATTAAAAGGAATGGAAGAAATAAGCATCACCGATTTGTAATAGATTATGTATCTTATTGCAATTTGCATCCTAAATGAGAGAGGAATCAGTCCATGCAAGATTTTTCTTAAATGACTTCCAAAAGGCAAGAAACAATCAATAAAAAACAAACAAATAAACAAACAAACAAACAAACAAACAAAAAAAGATTTTTTTTTCACTTAGGGGGTCAAAATTTAGACAAAGTGTTGATTTGTTCATTTCAAGAAGGTACAGGGACTTTTCCTAGTTAGTTTGTGCTAATTGTCTTGGTCATCATTTGCCTAATACAGAGTCTGACTTGTTAAATTCTTTGTCTACTATTGAAGCAAATTAAGAATTCCATAGTGAGCAAGGGATAAGGAATGTTTGCTTTCATAGGTCAGTCTCAGTTTCTTGGTGTCATACTCTCCTGGTAGACATCAGTTTGTTTGAATGACCTGACTCAGGTACTTTGTTTTCCTTCCAGAATGTTTTTGCTCTTTTTAGATAAATTCCCATCTTCAGATATTCTTAGTTTCGTGCTTTGTGGAAGGAAAAGTGTTATTCGTAGAGAAGTGATAGGTTTCAAGAATTCACTCTGTAGCACATCTTCCTTAGTAGTCCCAAAATAGAACACATAATATGAAGCAATAACATCAACTCTTGTGTAACTTGCCAAGCAAAAGTTCATTTTCTTTAATATGCTGACCTTCTGACATAGTCAGATGTTTGAAGAGCACATTTAGCTCTGTACTTTCCATACAGATAGTGAAATTCTTGATGAAACTTGAGGAGATTACATCTTTGAACTCCTTGAGGTGTCAGTCAGGAGCTGTGGGGATGGTCTGGCCCAGGCTCCAGGTATGGTTTGGGTCATCAGCTGTAACTCTTGGGCTCTCTGTGGTGGGCAGTCCATCCAGCTGAGAAAGAGTGTGCTGAGTACCAATCCCAGTGCTCAGAACGGGGCAGGATGGCACTCCCTGCACCCATCTGTGTTTCTGGAAAAGGAAAGATTGAGTGAGAGGGGAGAAATAAAACCCCAGCAGGAGGAAAATATTAACCTGGCTTGTTTGCTGATGAAGCTGCGCCTGAAGTCCTGCAATGTTTTATCTGGTAGGTGTGGGGAAAGCACAGCCAGTGTGGATTAGCCAGGGCTCCTCACAGACTGAGTAACAATCACTGCTGTCTTCAGAACAATTGTGCTGGAGCACAATTCTTGGGAGCACAGAGAAAGGAACACTTTCTGTTTGAAAAGGCTCAGTCATGGTCAAAAGACTCAGTGTCACAGTCATAGTGACAAATGCCACTCGGAAAGGGGTACGTGATTCAGCATTCCCTGCTTGCAGCTGAAACCATTGACTAAAGGAGAACTCAGGACTCAGCAAAGGAAATTCGGGATTCGTTTATCTAGACAGTCACAGAAGGGGAAAGCTTTGGTTTCCATCTCCATCCCAAGCATTAGGTCTGTATTTTCTCCTCATACTGTTTTGAATAGATTAGAAATCAGATCTCTGTCCTCCCTCGTGCTTGAGAGTGATAATCAATAGTTTAGAGAATCACAGTTGCTTTTCTCTTCTGAGATAGTTATCTGGGCCTTCAAAGGAGAACACAATAATGAAAGAATACCTACTTCTGTTGCGTAAGTTGGGGGTTTGTCAGTGTTTCAGATACACGGTAAGATTAAATTGTGAACTGTGAGATGTAATAAGTCATATTTACTATGTGAATATATGCCAGGCTTGTGTGTGTGTGTGGTTTGTACCCAGGGAGCTGCTGGGTGTGGCTGCCCGATGACTCAGGGGTAGTGAGGCCACAGTGCTGTGCTGACACCTGAGTCAAACCTGTGTGTCACATGTGTGGCATTCCTGAGAGAGGTGAACTGGGCACTCACTGCACTGGTGTTTACACACGTCCAGCTGTAGGTTATTCAGCTTTTTGCAAAGCCACCTATAGTGCCAACTACTTCTGAAATTAATCCCAAACTCGTTGATGAGTGTGTTAGCAACTGCAATAATCATTTATTATAAAACTCCTAATCAGTTAATGCAGTAACACCAACATTTCCATTGTACTATGAGACATCAAGTGTTTAAACTATGCATACTTATATCACATTGTCCAACTATGCAATGTAGTGTCAATTAAGCATTGTAGAGTAAGGAACACGTAAATTAGATTTCTTCACACTTGTCTCTCTCTGAATATTTTACTGATTCTAAATTATCCATCAATGCATGTCCAAAGTGTCTGTTGCCATGGTGTTTTAATACTAAATGCAGAATTAAAAGGCCATACAATACAAAGACTATGCTATACAATTAAAAGGCTATACAATATTGTAAAAGTGACATAGGGCTCCATTCTTTGATGAATATAGGCATTTTTGCAAGCAAAGAATATAGCCACTCATCCATCAGTGTGGAAGTCAACTGCCTCTGTGGGGAAAGGGACTCTTCCTGTTGAATGAAGTCAGAAGTATATATCATGTGATCTCTTGCATATTCAGCTCCTGGCCACTTACTGAGACAAAATACATGTTTGGTGTCTTAATATCCCATTAGGTCAGACAAATCCCGTCATCTTTAGTAGAACAATTGCAGAAGATTGGACGAAGAACAAAATTTATATCAGATATTTGTTACATCACCACGAACAAATACTATTTCTGTGTATTTGATTCATGTCAGAGTCCAGATAGCACATGACAGAATCAGTGACATCAGTAGTACCATTATCAACAGAGGCCCACTCACTTCAGCTGAGCAGCTTCTGTAAAGGATGGAATCTCATTATTAATCACCTCATATACCACAATACATATTACTGAGATCTGCTAGTTCATCCTCCCTGGTGTTGCAGATAATGCAGGAAGAGCAGTGTCTTACTGAAAGAAGAAATTACAAAGTAACCATGAAAATCACATTTTCAAATCACTATGGTTACAGATATTTCATAGTCAAGAATCTTTAAAAGGCTGAGAACGGAGTGCTCGTTCTCAAATGTTAGGGGTTTAATATTTTGCTAATATTTGATGCCCTGCTCTCTCCCCATGAGTGTGGTTCTTTCACCTTTGTGTCCAGCCTGGCTGGCTGGAAGGAGTCCTGGGGCAGTGGGCACCTCCCTGTGCCCCTGAGCACATGGTTCCTCCTACCCATCACCTAACAGTTGTAATCCTTAGAGCATCAGACAATTCTCCCTCTGCCAGGACAAAGGCTGTCACTTTGTGGCCAGGTGGACAAACACGTGGCTTCAGTCCCGTGAGGAAACAGATACTGAAGTTAACTCACTTTCCAAACATGACAGCAGCATTTAGAGCCAGGAGTAGAGACCCCAGTTCAATAGATACTTAGGCCCATCCTTAAATTCCTTCCTCTTAAACAGATAAGCATCTGTGAAATGTCCTGCTAAGCTCGTGCTGGGAGGCTTTAGGCTCTCTGATCGCTCTGGTGTGACTCTGATCAGCACAGCTTGTGTTACAAGTGCTTTCTTTGGAAGGACTCCTATTATTCAGCCCTTTCCATAAGCTCTGTTTAAGCACACAACAAATTATTAATACACACAAGCAGTTGTCATGGAGATAATATGATCCAAAGAGGGTTTTTTTGTAAGTGGTACAAACTTGGCACATCCCACATGCTTTGTACAGACAATTCCTACATAATGCTTCCTGTGTCAGATTATGGGATAGATATATATCTTTGCTTTTTGTGCCAGCACCCTATGGAGAAACCAGTTTCTGGCTTTCAGATGGTTGGCTTTAGGAATCTGAAAAAATTAGGACTTGTAAGATGTGGGTGTTTTTAAGCTGCAACATTTTAGCAAGGGGCTGCTCTGCTCACTCCTGTGAAATCTCAAACACAATGAGACAGCGGAATTCTGGCTAAAACCTCTGCAGGATGTATTTTCCCTCCTCCTCTTGGTATGCAGACTTAGGCCAAAATGCAGTAATTAATCCAAAAAAAGGCAGCTGGCTAATGTAACTGGGGAGGCTTCAGGGCCATAATGAGGATCGTTTTCCTTGGAATGAGACTGCTATCCTATTAAATGTCTATAAATCCAGGTGACGTTTTGCCTGTGATTATCATAACATTTCTACTCTTTAACTGTGCCCTTGCAAAGTAGTTCCCTGTGCTCTTAACCATTCTTACCTTTATTCTGTGCCTCTTGTCTGGCCCTGGAAATCCTGTTACACTTCAGCCAGGCAACTGCTGGGAGCCATTCTGTATCCTGCTTCTTTGGGTGAATGAAGGAGATTCTCTGCATATTAAAGCTTTTTTCTTTTTTTCAGATATTTACTCCTCAGTTCATGTTACATCACTGTCTTAATGACCTTGATCTGGGCCAAGCAGCTAAGCTACAGAAACAGTGCAAAAAAGAATTGCAGCAAGAAAATGTGAATTATTCCTCCCTCACTTTCCTGCCACCATCTTGAAGTGAAGGAAGCATGAACCCAGCTGGGGAGAACCCATGACTTCTAGTGCCTGTTAACATAACACCCATGGTGGTTTGGAGATGTCCCAGGGGTCTTGTGTGACAACACACGACCTGCTGAAGATGGCTTGGCTGAACTGCTGCCTCACCACCCAGCTCTCAAGCTCAGTTCCAAGCAGTGCTGGGTCCTGGCTGCTGCTTAAATGCTTCCCCTGAATAGAGAGCCTGGGGAGGGGTATTTTCTTTTGAAATCTCTTGGGGGGTGTGCTAAAGGACAAAGGAGAAATGCACTGCCCAGGCACACTTATTCTTAGATCCTGATTTTGCTTCACTGTGGCTAACAAGTGTGTTATTGCTAATAGCTAGTTACAAATAAGAACATGACCTTATTTTTAACCTAATACTGAATTAGATCTCATTGTCATAGGAGGGTTCACTGCTGAGCTTTTCTCTTTGAATATTCTCATTCAGAATTTCAGTGCCTTCCATCTTAGGCATTAAAAATAGGTGGCAAGTTGTATAATTATTTTTATTGTTCCAAATCTCACTTGCAGCCTTACATAACAGCGTTCCCACCAAAAGCCTTATTTTAAGGTTGGAGTGGAAGAACATGCTTTAGCAACCTGAAATTATTTGCACTATTGTAGCTGGGTTATATAGAGTCTAGATAGAACTGTCTCTTCTTTTTTTGAGATGTCATTTGAATATTAGTCAAAATAAAGATATTAATTAAAATCAAAACATGTGGACTGCCTCAGCTTTGGAGTTACAAAGTCCTGTGTTGTCAGCACACCTTAGTCCTGAGCATGAACATCCTTGGAAATCCTACCTTGCTTAAGCAGAAACTACTAGTCATTCCAGCTCAATGACTGTCAAAATATTTGTGAGCACAAGAATAGTAAATACATAAACATGCAAAATGAAATAACAATGGTAAATTACTTGGAATAACCCCAGGTGGATAGAGCTGCACTTGATAAACCTGAGCTTCCTCGTTAGTAACACTGTGTTCATACACAAAGGACTGTCTCCATTTTCAGTAGCTGAGATGTTCACCCTTCCATCCCTGAGCTGTGGCACCTTTCCCCACCTTTCCTCATCACATCCACCAACCACATGTGACTTGGGAAGGACCAAAAATGTTGGGAAGAGGTAGCGGTCAATCCTGTGAATATTAGATGTAACAGATGTAGTATTACACTACATTAATATTACAATTAGATGCGTTAGGTCTATTATATGTCATATTCAGCTGTAACAAGCATCCCTGCTCTCCCTGTGGTCACAATAACAACTAATCCTGATCTCTTCTATTTGAAGAGTAGATTTTATTTTTTCATGTCCTATTTCTTTGCATGCTGTGACCTCCCTCCTTGACCAAAGCCTTTTTCAAATCCAAACTAGCATCCTTTCTTCCTGGTTACCATTATTCTCCTCTATCCCTTTCCCTGTCCATAACTTTCTTTTTTGCCCCTTTTCAGCCTCACTGAATTGGATTTAGCCAAATGATCCACAACACCTCGTGAGCTCTGGAAGTGTCATTCTAGATTGGCTTTTCTCCCTGGAGTTGTGCACAAGACAAATATCCTGAAAGTAAAAAATACACTGTTATGAATTTGTGTGATAAAAATCTCAGTCTCTCTTCTCCAAGGCAGGAGCTGGTACTAACATTGCTGCCCAGCTACACAGAGATGTACTCCCAGCTGCACATATCTAGCGTGGTTTTCCTCCTCAGACTAGAAACTGAAAAGATCAGTGAAATTACGACTCTTGTTTTCATTGGGTGAATAATTACTCCATAGTCAAATAATGTTATCAGGTATATTATCAGGGGGAAGAACTGGTTTCAGAAAACTGTCATTAGCTTGAGCAATTAGAATTTTTCAACCCCATAATGAATGCACATTTACCAGGACTGAGTGAGTGAGAGGCAGTGCAGGGTCCATCACAGCAGTGCTTGATCTCAGCCCTGCAGAATGAGAGGGACGAGTTCCAGCTTCACAGGGAAGGCTCCCTGGTACAACATCACTGGTCTCATGCTGGGGGGCACTGCCCAGCAAGTTTAGTTTTGACTCACACTTTACTATAAAAAAAAAGAATCTTTAAAAAATCCATTTGAACTTCCTCAGAAGAATGTTTATTTCAGAAACATCACCTTCCAGGCATCAGAGCTATAACACAATTTATTCTCAACAGTATAGGTGTTAAACCAACCATTCTTGTGATGCAGCTGTTCCTACATGAAGTCCCTCAACGTACCTTTTCATAAATTCCCCTCTCTATATTTACACTTCCCTTAACAAATGTTATCTATTACACCAGAAAATCATTCATATTTATTCTTCTAGTTGTCATAAAAACTTCATTGGTATCACTATTACAGCTCCATTTTTTGACAGTGTCCAACTGGAAAGTCAGGAGATGCACCAAAAGCTATCAAGAATTACTCATGTGTAGATAATACACCAAGTGAAAGAATTTCCATAATAAAGGTGTGTACATTACAGTAGCCTTGAGATAGGGCTGACTTCTTCCAAAACAAGTTCTTCTGGTTTTATGTGACTATTTAATGCACTTCTGTGTTGAAGAAAATACTTCTGTAGTACGAAACCAGTATAGCAGGAGGCACCATGGGCTGGTGAGCAGATCAGGAGACAGGAGATGTCTCTTGTATCTGTTTAAAATCTTCAGGGCCATTCCAACTCCCACTTCCCCTTCTGTGAAGTGTTACAGCTACTATTCATTTTGCTACTTATATGAGCAGATTTTTTTAAACTGAAATACACTTTCTTCAAAGTATGAGGTGTTTAGCAGAAAAGTCATAACTATTAGGAGAACAAACTCATTATTATGTCTGTGAAAAAGCTTCTGGGCAGTGTCACTGAATGCAAATACTTGCATTTTGTTCATCTGTTTTAAATGTTAGTTCTCTCTACATATCATCCAGCAGGAATACATATATACACATATATACATCCCTTTTAGAGAGGGCAGCCTCTCTAAAAAAGTACTGACAGAGGGTATGTGTGGCTTTGCACTTGCCCCAAAAGATTCTGCAGTGTTCAATGGTTTGCAGACACAAAGGTAATTTTACTTATTCTGAAAAGTAGCTCTGTCTAAGGTAAAGTCAGAACCACAGCACTGGACAATAAGATTTCTAGGTGAGGGAATGACTAAATTTATCCACTTGAAGCTACTAACATGTATTTTTAAAGCAGGGGTGTTACCAGCAAAGTACAGCTTATTGTCAAGTGAGACCAAGCATGCAGCAGATGCTGGTAGTCCCTGTGCATCCAAATCACTTCTACTTCCCTTTTTTTATCATGGAATTGTGAATTGTGCTTTTTTGGGTTTGTAATTAAAGAGTAGAACAGATGGTGAGAACTTGAAGAGCTACATCCATTAAATTAATGTAGAGAATGTCTCCACGTTATAATTTAATATAATGGGATTTTACTTGAGTTGAAATAAAACTCCAGTCTAGTGCTTGGGAATGTTTACTATATGAGAAGCTCCACTGTTGAAAAGATTTCACTGAGTCATGCTATGACTCTCTGCCAAATACCAATCATATGACCAACCCAGCTCAAAAAGGGTGTTTCTTCATGCCAGTATAGTTCACATGCCACCCCCCAGTGAATCTGTTTTTGACTGTTCACCTGTGGATTTTATGTGACATGAAAGGGGGACAATGTATTCTGACTGTCTGTGTTTAAAAAATGAGTAGAGATTCAGAAGCACAAGCTTGCCTGGCCAGTATGAAGACTGGTGTAACAAGAGGGGTCGGGTTTGACGTGGTTTCAGAGGGAGGTTTAAGGCAGACAATCCAAACCAAACATTGATACTGGTAAAAATCAGTGAGTGTTTTGCTAATCCCAGGAATCAAGATGCTACTCCTGAGATTTCAAAAGTTCAGAGAGCAAACTGTCTTATTTCTGTTGAGACACGGTTTTTGACTACCAGAGTTAAGACAGAAGAAGAAAATCCAAAAGTAGATGAACGAATTTTATAAACAGCAGTGGACACTGCTTGGTTTTCTTAAATCTCAGAAAATATTTATACTTAACTGCAAATATTTGAGTGAGACCTGTCTAAGCTATACTTTGGGGATCCTCTGTTTTATTACTGAAATGTTTTTATCTGTGAAAAGCTACAGCAAATGTCTTGTACTAGTGATTCTTTACTCAGCAAGCTCCAGCTGTAGATACAGAATACCCCTCTCCCACACAGCTCCACCACGGCTTGCAATCAATACATTGTCTCCTGCATACAAAGGCTATTCCTCTGATAATCAGACACTGGGACAGGGATGAAATCATCAGGGAAAATAGTACTAGAAAGAACACAAAGGCTCACAATGGGCTCAAGTGTCTCTGCTGCAACCCTTCCTGCAGCTAAAATACACTACAGATTAACTTGCCTCGGTGACTACTGAGTAAGAAAGTTAAAGGGACGAGCACACACAGCACAGAGAGTTTAAATTACACTTCCCCTCAGTGTGAAATCACTGTCACACTGCGTGGGAATAATTGAGAGGTCACAGGGGATTATGTGAGCATTTATGTTTCATTCTGGCTTAAGTGATACCAACCAAATTGTTTCCATCTTCAGTAAGGCTGCATTTGCTTCTAGGCCTTGATAGAACAATACATTTATTAACTGCACATATTTATCTGTCACAGAGATCTCAGGTTATCAAATGTTCAGCATTCAACTCCTGAACATACTGAAGCTTCCATACCTGGTGTAAGGAAATGAAAAACAGGATGGTTAATGGTTTCAGAGCATAACACATCCCACTTCCCTCAGAGCAAGGCAGAGCATTGCTGTAATGGCAGCAGGTTTTGCCAAGGAACCTGCTATGTGGTGCTCAAGTCTTCGCCCACCCCTGCATGAGATGTGTCACTCCCTTTTCCCTGTTTTCCTTGGTCTTCCCTGTACTTCCCCTGCAGCTCTTGGCTGAGGAACGGCTCCTGCACCGCCTGTTTCTCACTTTTCTGCTCTCACTATTAGCCTGTCCTTCCTTCCCTTCAAAAGGCAGGGACCTCTGGCTTGGAGAAACATTCACACCACTGAAGTAAAGCCTCTGGTTTTACTGAGCAGTCTCTCCTTTGGAATCACACTGCAGCAGAACACATTCCATGAGGTAATTAGCAGCTGTATTCAGGGGACTCCAGGGAAGATTCGAGTGCTGAATTTTGAGAGGATGGTTGTATATCTGATGCAATTTTGTCTCATCACAGCCTGTGTAAGCTCCCTATGCAACAGAACAAAGGAAAGAATTAACCAATGAGCCCAAAATACTCACACTAGGAAAATGACTGTTTTCTTTCCAACAGCTGGAGCAACTGTTCCTCCATTAGATGTAATGAATGCTGTTCATCAGAGGTGTAAGAAGTACAGCTTTGACCATCAGTAACACCCCACAACCAACCAGAAAGGAAATGTTTGAAGCCCTTCAAAGTGTCAATGAGGTACTCTGTCTGACACACTCCCTGAAAATCAGGCTTTTCACTTGGAAAACACACTTCTGCAGTCAAGCAGCTGTGACGTGGTTCTTAAACATTTATCCACATATCTTAAACACATAGGCAATAAAAATGCTTCACAATTTAAATATTAGTTCCTCTGCAGGAAGTAATTAAAACCAAGTAGGTAGAAAGTGGTGGCAAAGAGCAGAACTCCCAGAGCTGCTCGGTTGGTGTGACTGTGTGAAGCCTCTTGCACAGCCCGTGGTGGGCGATGCTGCGACCTGGAAGTGCCTTCACACTGTCACTGAGTGCAACAGATGGTTCCATCTTCCTCACAGAAGCACCTTTCCCCACCCCAGTTTTCTTCCAGCAAGGAGGTTCCTGCTTGTGTTCAGATTCCCTTTTTCCATGGTGTTCTCTTTGCAAGCTCTGCAGAGTGGTTGGAGGCATGGAGCACATAGGCAAAGAATTACTAATTTCCCAGGGCCAGAGCACTTAACAGCAGAGATTAGTTGATTATCTGGTCTCTTCTGACTACCCTTTTAAACCTGATAATTGCTTTTACCTGAACACACTGAGTACATTTCTAAAATAATTTAAATACTGGTCTTTTATAGGGAAAGTGTCACTTATTATTACCAACTGCAGAACAGCATTTTCCATCAGTAGCTCTCAGTGGGCTTTGCAAAGTCAATACCACTTCACAGATGGGCAATCTGACACGTTCAGCAATGAATTTATTTACCCCACACCATCTCAGCCAGCAGCACAGCAAGAAAGGAACATGATCCAGACAGCCAGGATAGTGTCAGATCCAGCTGGCCATTTAAAATGGAAAATATTTCATTATTTATTCTGGGAGGATTTTCTAGCTCAGCCTCCCTTTCACACCTTTTTTTTTTCTTTGAGCCTCATAGATGCTCTTATTCTTTCTGGGACGTTCAAGGTATATTCTTCCTTCTCATCTGGATGAAATCTGCTTTTCTGAGCTCTAACCCCGAGCCCACACAAGCTCTGGATTTGGTGACTTTAAGCCCCCAGTTCCCTACTTACCCCAAGCCCCTCAAAATAAATTTTTAGATGGGATTATGTGGGAAAACATATTAAGAGAGGAAGAGGTTTTAAAAATAGCCTAGCAGCTAAATGTGGGTTTAATCTCCTCTAATTCCCCCAGTATCTGAGCACAGGGCACGGGGCTGGATTAGCCTGGTGTTGGTAAATTTGGGCCATGGATAAGACACACACTTTACAAATAGTAACAGCTGGCAGCAAACCACAGGCCAGAGAGCAAAAAGGAAAGGGCAGCACTACCTTGGTGCTGTATTTCAATACCAATACCCTGGTATTTCAAGACTTTATATTGTAATTGTTGAATTGAACTACTTTCCATGCTATAAAACCCCCAATATTTATTTTAAACATAATAATAAGGCTCATTATTTTTTAACACTGTTTAATTTTGTCACATTCCAGGCTTTTCATACCTTTTTACTGTGTCCTACTGTTGGGGTGTTCATACTTTTTTTTCCTAGCACCATCAGTGACCACCTGGAAAATGCACAGGGGAAAGCTAATGAAAAATTTTGACAATGAGCGGGGAAATGGGATTTCAATAAGAATTGGAATTTGCATCCTAATTGCTGTGATCAACAAGGACCTGTGGACTTCACAACTCATTAACTCTTCCAGTTTCCTTATTGCACAAGCTTTGCTGCTCAGCAACATTCTTTAAATACTTTACAGACACCTTGTGATACCAAATTGTGTCATGATCGAGCAGAAATTGCTTCTCCCAAAAAATCCAGAAAGCCCCAACAACGCTTTCCATGCAGCCCCAATAATACATTTTCTGTATCACCCAAAGTGCTTCCAGTTTCAGTTAAACATGTGGAACAGTAGTTTAACTCACCTCCATTAAGTATTTTTCTAGTTCCAGCTTCTTTTGCTGCCTCTGCAGGTAAATTATCCTCAGTTACAATCCTGAGTCATGCTGTGGTTACCTGGCTGCTGATGTATAACTGCTCATCTTGCTCAGACCCATCATCAGTTGGGGCTGGAAACAGAAAACACCAAGATAACTATAAAATACCTATTAATTTTCTGTTAATCTTTTTGTTGTTGCTTGTTTGCAAATTATGTTCTGTAAGTCCATCTTCCTCCCAGAAACACATGTTTTCCCTCATCTTACCTTGTTGTGCAGATTCCTCATGTGTTATCTGCGTGTACTAATCCCTGTAACATGCCATTAATTCACAGTACACTCAGTTGTTTTAGGCATGGATACTGGAGAAACATAATTAAAACAAGGCAGCAGTATCAGAACTTTGCAATTACTTTTTGTTTTCTTTTTTTCTTTCGATACTGAACGGGCCAAAGTCATTGTAGGGGTTTCAGTCTGTAAAGCCAAGCCTGTGGCTCCATGTCCTGGAGCAGCTGCCCCTCTTTGCCCTCCCCAGGCCACTGTCTCCATGGTGCCACAGCATCTCTGCAGGAAAAGGATCCAAGTTCAAAATACCCATCTTTGGTCAGGGTATTTTAGTCCAGATCAAGCTCTTGACTGGGTTCACTGCAAAACCCCCCATGCAATTAGGCCAGCACAGTTTAGGGAAAGATGTGGGACTGCAAACAAACAACATGATTTTGGGCTGCATCAGCCTGAGCTGCTGCCAAAAGAAACACTGATCAAGCTGCACCAAATATTTGTTTTGAAACAATTCTGAAATATAGTTTCAGAACACTTGTAGATGAAGTATGTTCAGTTGGGATAAATGGCTACAGCCAAAGCTAAATCTGGCTCCTACTTATACAGAATAAACAGACACAAAATTAGACTATGGAGCCTAAATAGGTAATTTCACTGTGCATATTTAAATACTAGCTATTTAACAACAAAAAAATTAAATTAATATTTTAAATCCCTCGTGCCTGTCATCCTTCTCCCCAGGCTACAGACTCTAATCAGTGCTTAGGAATAAAGAAGATTCCTGGGCAATGCTGGACCCCTCACTCAAGCATCTCCTCACAGCACTGTGAAAGTCCACCAAAAGTAGCTTTTGGCTAAAATGTCCCTTCTCACTTTTTCACATCAGCTTTATTTTTGTTAATGATGCTGGGGCTGGAAAACTTAAGAAACAGCTGTAGTTGAGAAACCATACCTGTAAAAATGTGTTGTTTAAAGTTTAGCATGTAAGAAAATACCTTTTGTTCAATCTATACGTAATGTTTTTCATCTGGCAACTGTTTTCCCTTTAAATGATAAAACGTTAAAACCTGAACTAAAAATAATCCTGTTGACTGTTCCAGTTCAGGAAATTTCTACGAGCCAAGTTTTGTTGTTTTTTTCACTGGCTGTTATTCCAAGTTAAGTCAGCTCAGCAATTGCTGACTCCACAATCAGAACTGCTTTTGTACAATCTTCATTTACTTTCTTTTATTTTTGGAAACTATGACAAAATATCAGCTGGAACACTCAGTCCAGTGTTTCCTTAACTTACCTGGAATAAAACAGCAGATGATCATCTGCAAGGGGAATATTCTGTAACAATGCACAGCCCCCTGAAGGATGTCTCAAATCCCTATCTGGCATATCCTTTCAGTGAGGACATTTCTGATGCTGGTGTTTAAAATCACCAGTGGGTTGTAATTAAAATAACAATTTTATGTAGCAATAAATATCTGAGGAAGAACAGTTCTCACCTTCCCAAATCCTTGACCATTCTGACAGGCCCTAAAACCAGCACTTCTCATCTTTTAGTAGTTCTAGCTCTTTGTTGTTCCCTCTGTCTTTGAAGGAGGATTTAATTTCGTTTCTTGTAAGAACTTGGCTTTCAGCTCTGGTAAGAATCTGACAGCAAAGGGTGAAATGATCTTTTAAATTATATTAAAGAATATTTTCTCTTAAAACTATATCTGCCATTTAACAACTCAGAGAGCCAAATCCCTCACTACTAGTTCCACATCTACATCTGTGTACAAGACCCGTGTTTATGGTTCCCCCGGGATTTCCCGGGGAGAGGGAACACCCTTGTCAGAAGTGGGTTCGGTGATGCCATCTCCCCGCAGCCTGCGGGCGGGTGGAAGGAATCCCTGGATTTCGAAAGGCTCCACAGCCACACCTGCTGGTTGTGCCGGGACATTTGGGAGAAATCACTGGCAAAGCGATGCTTCCCTCCCCCGGTGTGTCACACACAAGGAGGGGCAGCGTTTTAAACAAGGATCCTGTAAAAACCTCTCTTTGTGGCCAAGCCGAGCCACAGCAAGGTAAAAAGCAGAAATCGCATTTCCTAAGCTCCCACAACCCGTTCTCTGTACATGAAGAGGTACCTGCTATTTCGACTGGAGGGGTTTGCTTTACTCACCCTCTGGCTGGGTGGCAACAAAATGGTTTTTCTTCACTGGTCACTGTGTGAAGTTCCTCCCTCTGCAAAGGGACAGATCCGGTGCTTTTCCAGGATACATTTACACCTTTGAAGGAGCACAAGGCTCAGCACATTGAAGACGTGGCCAGTGTCTCTGAGTCTACTCTTGTGTAATGAACATATAATTAATGCTTTGTGAATGACCTGATAGAACTTCAGGGAAATACTTTAGGCTTTTGGGGACCCTTTGGGACATTCCTGGGCTCCTCTGACCATCTCTGCTCTGCTGCACACACACTCAAACCAAGGACAGTTTGTTCTACAGGAGCAGTTTACCATTGGGTACATGGCTATGAACTGATAACTGTTCATATAATTTATAATCCATAAATTAATATCATTAGGCTGTTAGAAATCTTCTCATCTAGTGCTATTCAGTGTCTGTTCTCTACTTAAATCACCCCATAATTTTTTTATCATTGCACCTACTTCAGTAACACCTGGGAGGTCTGGGCCTTGTTCTGCTGCTGTGTAACCTAGTTCATGGTTTTTGGCTCGTCATTCTGAATTGGTACAGCGGGTGGGTGGAAGGTGAGTTATTATTTTAGCTCCCAGTTCTAGGGTAGGAAAGGGCCCCAGAGTTTTACCTAAATTATACTGGAGAAAATGTTCCCTCCAGGGCACTCTTCTGGCTGAGGACTGTCCCAAAATACTCCTCCAATTTGTTAGATAGGGGTTATGAATGGACTGTCAGGGTAGCTGTGACAACTGTACATCGACTGAAGGCCGTCTCACCTCTCTTCCTCTCTATTAACAATGATCTGTCCCCGTAACTTTATTCCCAAATTGCATTTACAGGTGCTGCCCTACCCTTTATATTTCTGTGGACATGATTCACAGCAGGAACAGAGCCTGAGGTTCTTACAGTCAGGCAGTTTTTGAGCATGGATTAGGAAACGAGACAGGCACCATAACACCATCAGCACAGATCTGCTGGGCAGCCAGGAAATGCAGCAGCTCTGACTCCAGATTCTTCCCCCAGTGTGCAACATCATCTCTGAGTGTGTCAGAAGATGCAGCAGGTTTGCAGCCCAGCCCAGTGGGTTCAGGCTGCTGCCAGCAGTGTTTCCAGAGCTGATCCACATTAGTACCTTCCTCTTCTGCATTTCTGAGGGATAATAACCAACTAAGACTTCTGGTCTGGAGCTTCCTAAACTGAAGGGCCCAGGTGAGAGAGGAAGGATCCCTATTCCAATAAACAGAGATATTCTTCCATAAACAGTTTGGAACACCTGATTTAATAGTTTAATTATAGCCTAATTGGGGTCATATGAAGCATTCTCTGAGGATTTCTGCTTCTCTCCCTTGGCTATTGGGATGAAAAAACGATGCTTCCAACATAAACAAATAAATCAGATGTTTGAAATGGATGGAGTGATGCACCTCTAAATGCAGAGGAGGAGACCAACTTGTCCTAATTCTGAAAAAACATCCTCCATCCCTCCACTTCCATTTATCTTCCAGCTACCACAGCTGGATGGTTGTGGCCATTTCCGAAGTGGGGCACTTCATAATGTCCCTTTATGCTGTCTCTGCGGGATTCATTTATGTGGAAAACCTAAAAGAAACCCAAATAAACATACTAAGACAAAAATAAAACAAGTCCTCCTGGAATCTCTCAAAATGTTTGGGAGATGTTTCTCAAAATGGGGAAGGATTTTGAAGGGTTACAAAGCCTTCTGAGGAATCCAAGCAGCCCAATGGATAAACTGTTTTCCCTTTCCTCTCTCATGCACTTCAAAGCCTCTTTTTGTTTTAAGGGTTAAACTTAGTTGTTACAACTCAACACCATCTGAAAATATATCTGTAACATAGAGTCAACCCACCATCAGCAAATTCAGTGACTCTCGAGGTGTCAACAATTTCCCTTGTAGAGATTTCTCTCTACAGCTACCAGAGGTCTGGAAGGACAGAAGAGAAGCAGAGAAGGAAGGAGTAACTCCTCTCAACACTGAAATCCAGCCATGGGAGGAAAACTCGGCCTCTGGTCTTCCCTCTTCCCCGTCCCCCACAAATAAATGAGATCCTTCATTCCTCTGCAGCAACTGCATTTTCTGTTGGAAAGGAAAGAATGAGTCAGAAGAGCCTGCTGCTGGTGAAAGCTTTGCTGGTCTGTCATCAGGAGAGTGCTTCATCACTTTTTGTTTGAGTTTTCGTGGTGTTAATCAGTTATTAGAAATGCCTGGTATCACCACGAGCAGTCGGAATTTGTAAAAGAGCTTTTTGCTTGCCATTTATTTTAAGACTTAATGAACAAGCTCTCTTTGGGGAAGGAGACATTTTAGGCTCTTAAAAATGAAATAGAGCAAGCTAGTAAAAAAGAAAATGCATCTCAATTAGATTATTCTTCCTCCATCTGTCCTCTCAGATCTTTTTATGGCAGGAAATTGCCTATTGGATTTTTGATTTTGCTTAATGGAAAAGGCAAAACTTAAATCCATTCCCATTCCCACTGACATCAGGGGAAACAAGATTCAATGTCTGAACAGAACACATTTTTTTTTAAGCCATTAGTGTCTGCAACTGCATCTCAGTGAACGTAGTAATTATAACATCAGTGAATTTAAATGAAATGCTTAGAAAACTGTGGATGGCACTTACACTTCTGAATCTCCTTGGCATTTCTGAAAACCCCAACTTCTCTAATTAACAATTTCTGATATGCCACATTCCTTCTGTGTGGACACCCCAATTAAACTCTCTGAACTCCCCATCAGAGTTTGGGCACCAGACTGTAACTGAACGGGGTTTCTAATGGGAAATGGGCTTTCTAATAAGAAATAGCGTCTCCAGGAAAGCAGTGAGCTGGGGAAACCTTTTCCCTGCATTTTTAGGATGCTGGACTCCAGGAAGTAACATCCCTGAAAATCCTGGGCTCTATAAAAAATCCCTGCAGAAGTGTCCAGCTGCTTAACAAACAGGGTGTTGTGAACTGATAATAAATCAGCTGGTTAAAAGAGATATAAAGACTGTAAACCATATTCTTCTTGTACCCACGTGGAGATTGGTAAAACACATTCCAAATCTCTCACCAAAAAGCCTGCTGTCTTCCAAACTGGGATGAATTCAACTACCCTGCTGTGTTCCTCCCTCTGCTTCCCCTCGGAGAAGAGGGATGTGTAAGAGCAGATCCTTCCCGCTGACTCATTCTGCTCTATAAACCCTATCCAAGGTTTGAGACTAAGGGAATTACCCTGGCTTGTTAAGCAGCTATTTACCTCAATATTTATAGTTCAGCATTGCCAGAATAACTACTGCAGGGCACTGTTGTTATTATTGTTATTATTGCTAGGAATAATAGTAATCAATATCTGACAGCATGAATGAGAGCACGGCTTATAACAGGAATTATCACTCCTCTCCACAATTCCAAACCTCTACAGAATTCCTTAACAGTAGGTGGGCAAGAACAGAATTTTATAAAATACAGAATGAAATCTTTAGTGGGAATTAAGTTGGAAAAAACTTCCAAGTCAGCACGTTGTTAACCATGGGTGCTGTGTCTCTGAAGTTCTACGCTGCTGTTTTCTCAGTTTTCCAGCACTTTCTCCTGAACTGCTCCACAGGGCTCTGCAGACAGCCCCAGTCACTGATCCTCACAGGGGCTCAGTGCCAGCACTGCTGGATGTTTTTGAGATGGACAATATGGAAAACCATCTGCAGGGCAAACAGGCACAGGGTACCTGGGAATAACACAGATTACCATCGTCTAGGGATTTATAAAACAACTCTGCTCTTTGGTTGGTACAATAACAGTGGTGTATTTAGAGATAAACCTTGCACTGCTTTGGATCTGCAACCAGAGCCTAATGGTAGCTCTGACCTCAGATGTAGGCATATTATATGTCACTATTTTAATTTAGCTTTTAGAGGATTATTTTCCTTTTGCTAATGTGACATTGCAGAAGTTCATGTGCAGGAGACAGCTTCTTCTGTATCAGCTGAATTAGAGGTGCCATCCCCCTCCAAAAAAAAACCCCTTATATATATTTTCCATGTCTTTTCATGCCCTTCCAGTTCAGGAGGGCTGTACCATCATGTAATCACATCATCTGTATAAACATCACCAGGGTAGCTCATGTTTAAGCAAAACCTAAATCAGAAAGTTCAGTAATTCCACTTTGTGTTAGCAAAATATTCTTGGATGAGATCATAGTGTATAACAAAGGAAGGGAAACAAAAAAAATAAACCTCCAAAATAAACCCCAAAACAGTTTAATGAGAATCAGCTTCTGTTTGTTTTAAAAGTTCTCAAAGCATGAAAGCATGGACTGAAAAAAACCCTCCTGCTACATCAGAAGTGGCTCTGAGGCACAGAGTGCCCTCATTTCCCAAAGTCATCAATGTCCTGATCCCACTGCAATTAGCAACTGCTAATGTAGGTGATGAGCAAAAGAGAGCAGGGCTTTGGCACAGTACCCAACCTATCAACAGGACAAACCAGAAGTGATTCAAAGAGATGAGGCAGCATGAAGGAGAAGGACAAGGTGGGGAGGCAAAGTACTGAACACTTTTAGCTCTTCCAAATTCCAGAGGAGGGTCCAAATTCTCTGCAGTGGCACCACTGCTACCCCAAGTCCTCTTCCCATCACCCATCCAAGGTCTCTTTACTGTGTGGTTCCAATTCTGCAGGTCATTACACACCAGCTGGAAGCCTTAAACTGTGAAACAAACCCTTGTTCTTAATAAAGAATTAACACTTTTGATATCTGTGTGACAAATCACTACCATAAAGAAAAGGTGTGATCTAGAAGCAATAAGATTTTATTTATGACCAATCTTTCCCTGAGCTCTTATATTATTGTTGTGAAGGTACTCAGTTGCTTTTTCTAACTGGAAAAGGTATTTTTAAGCCCTTTGTCATCCAATACATGGAATTCATGCTGAAGCTCCTCTAGAATTGTATGATGGATGAATTCCAACTCTAAGTGAAGTCTTGTTTCCTGCCTAAATACTCAAATCAGGGTGACAATATTCTTATGATGAAATCCATGTTGGTAAAAGAAGAAAAAACAGTTTTACCATGGCTTTTTATTTCAATGCATAGAGACTTCCTCTTTAAAAGGCTGATAACAGGAACTATAATTTGCTTAATTAAAGATTGTCATTCATTTGGAAACATGCTAAAAGTCTTTGTTTCTGCTCCCTCAGCCTTCCTCCAATATTCACACACATTTACCACATTATTTTTCACAGTGCATCTCCAGACTCTGAACTAACACAGCTATGCCAGGAATAGAGCAAAGAAGGGAGCAGCTCCTTTCATTAGCTTAAAATGCCCTCTTGACTGTGTTTTATTTACACTGATAAATCATAGACAGGAACTCCTGTACTAAAAGGATCACAGTAAAAAATGTACTTTTTCACACTGAGGTCCATTTAGCGTTTCATTTTTACATTCCTTTCTGTTGATATTTTGAAGCAGCTTTAGGTTAAAGCCAAAGCTAGTTTTGCTAATGTGACATAGTATCTGTCATTTTAATTACCCTTCTTTAAAATTATTTTAATTGAGGGCTCCACTCTCTGTGGTGCCACGTCTCCTTCATGCCACCAAGAGCCCGGACATCAGTCTGCATTTAGAGGGAATCTCAAGAGAAGCTGAGGGACCCATATGGCAAAATGTGCAATTATCCCTCATTAAAAATTGATAAGAACTGAATTTTTAAAACATCCAGTTACTGCAAAGAGTGGAAGTGGGCTGAACATACAGCACAAAAGCAGGAACCCAGATTTATACCCTTATAATCTGACTGCAAGTTATTGTTCCTGTACTTTGCAGAAGTTCAGTTAAATCAGAGTGAACTGGCGTGTCTGGCAAGGAGAAAATCCAACCTTTATTATAATGCCAGTGATGTACTTAAATTCATTCAGCAAGGTAGTACTGGAAATAATTATCAGCAGCTTTAAATCTGAAGTGGTTATTTAGTGCAGATTTCATGTTGAGACATTTTAAACCATCTCTGCAAGGCCAGAGCCTCTCTCTAATTGTTAGTTGGGACTAGCAATATATATTAATTTTAAGACATACATGTGCCATGCAATGAACAGAGGAGAAATTGCAGGTGGTTCTTGGGAGTTAAAAAAACCCTTTCAATTTATTAATAAAACTGCAAGCTACACATGTTGCTGCCAGGCAGGATTAAAAAGAAAATGTTCCATTAGATAATGTCAACACACTGTTCCCCAGTGGTGTCAGAGACGAAGAAATATTGTCACTGATGAGATATTGCTGACAAGGTTCCCAAGCCAGGGGGGAACAACAAAGGATTTCAGGTTTAACTCCAGTTTGGTGCTGGTGTTTGGGGTTTGTTTATTTTGCTGGGCAGGTTGAGGGTGACTTGAGCTTCAAAGGGCAGAAAGCTGCCCTTGGGGCAGGGGATACCCTGTCTGGGCACTGCAGCAGTGCCTGTTAATGGTGAACTAATTAATGGTCTTAAATGACACTAATTATGTGTACAGGTCCAAGCTTGCACTTGTTTTTTTACAGTCTGCAGGAGCTAAATATAAGCTGTAGAAAGGCAGAGGAGCAGCAGTGGAATGTGAAGTGAAAATGTCTGTGTGATGGGAGGAGGAGGAAAGTCCAGAGGAGGGGATTGCTTGGCAGGGACCATTCTTCACTAGGGTGGAGAGTAATGTTTTAGTGCCTGGGGAATGGTAGTTTCCTATTACCAAACCTCTTGGAAAAGCTTTCTCCCTGCAGTACCAGGCGTTATGTGAATCCCTGCATTTCTACCTCACTGCTGGCAGCTGAATGTTTGCACTGAGATGGGTGTTGGGTTGAGGTGTCCAGAGGTAAATTTGCGGAGTTAAATCCCGCCCTGTGTGAGGTACCAGCTCCAAGCAGTGTCCCATCAGTCTCTCCTAAATCCCCCCGTCAGTGGGTGTGCAGCCTGGGTCTGGCACAAGCTTTCTTAAAAATCAGAACTGAGCTTTATGCTCTATGAAACCCTGGATTGATGCTGCTCAAGCACATGGATGGCTGGAGGTGAAGGGGCAGAGGATGCAGACAGTGTTTATTCCTGTCACTTCGTTTGAGTCCCATGATGCTTTGACCTCAAAGTCATCTGGAAGAAAAGCAGAGCCACATGTAACCACACCAACCCAAATTCAGGGATAATTTCCAAGGCCCCATGGAAGAACTGGGTCATAAATCCAAAGAGACCCGCTCTGTCTGCTGGAGTAATGGGATTAAAAGATGGGCTCTGGGAGCCAGGACATCAGTCTGCCTTTAGAGGGAACCTCGAGAGAAGCTGAGGGACCCATATGGCAAAATGTGCAATTATCCCTCATTAAAAATTGATAAAAACTTGAATTTTAAAACCACCCTGTTACTGCAAAGAGTGGAAGTGGGCTGAACATACAGCACAACTTTGCAACCCTTATAATCTGCTGCAGGTTACTGCTCCTGCGCTTTGCAGAGGCTCCGTTAAACCAGGCTGAGCTGGTGTGTGTGGCGCGGACAAAACCCAACCCGATGAAGGCCCAGACTGGGATTTCCTCAGCACACGACCCTCCGGGCGCAGATCCCGGGGTTGTTTCCCAGACCCTTTTCCCGGTCGCTCTTCCCCAACTCCTCCCGGCGCGGAGCTGCGCAGGCGCGTGTTGTCCCCCCCCCGGCGGCTCCATGGGCCGGCCCGGCCCCCCCCGCGCACCGCC
>VYXB01008446.1:165051-216437 GCA_013397135.1 Pachyramphus minor | reverse complement strand
GGGCTGACGGGAAGGGGGTCTCCCTGCGCGGAGCGGGGCTTTGTTCGTGCCGCCTCGCCCCGGCGCCGACGGCTGGGGGCGTGTGAGGATAAAAGTTGGAGCGGTGGCTGCGAGCGAGGGCTCCCCGGGAATGCCCCCGGGAGTGCCCCGGGATGGGGACGGGGCGACGCGATGTCGCCGTGGGATCCCGGCGCTTCCAGGTGACCGTGGGCACCTCCCGCCCCGCCGCCAAACACCCCCGGTATCCAAAGGCTCCGGCTTTTGGGAAGCCTCAGGCGGAATTTAGGAGCGTTCCAGCCTTACAGTGCCTCCCTGAAAATTAAGTCTTTCTTGGGGGTAGGCTCCTAAAAACCGAAGCGCAAACAAACCGAAGTGCCCTTCTGTTTTGTACGTGGCAAAAGCCGAAAGGGCCGTCAGTGTTTTTAGGCACACGCTGCCCTCTCTGAAGTTGCGTGAGGGATCTTTTGTGTAATGCATGCAAACTCCTAAAGGAGCAGTTATTAGTTGCACTCTTTTAAATGTTAATGGCCGAACCACTGACTCGGGAATAAATTGTTTCCAGTGTGACACGTAAACGCAGTCAGAGAGCGCGGAGGAGGGTGGGGGTCCCTCTGTAGGATACAGTATGTCCCGGGGTTTCTCTGGGCTGGAGTTGCTCGGGAGTAGCTGGAGGTGAGTCAGCCTTGATAGTGTCTCTTTTTTTAGCATAGCGATGTTATCCCAGGCCCTGAAAATACATCAGTAAACAGTTGACGTGTATTGTAGTTGCTTGTAAGGCCACAGCAGGAAAAGCCCAGTTTGTGGATTTCCAAGAAGTGGGAGGTTTTTTTTGGGACGTGGAGCCCTCCCCTGCTGTTGTGTGCGAGTGTTGGTGTTTGTTAAGAGGGTGTTTCTTGATTCCTGTTCAAATCAAAACAGGATATTCAGACTTTTTATTGTATTTGGTTACACAGATGGCATGAACCAGTGATTTTTTTTCAGGCTGAGTGACTAAGTAATTTTTCAAGATTGCAATCAGATGTGGGTTTTATGCCCTTATAGTCTTAGAATGACTGGTTTAATAATTTTGCAATTAAGGCTGGAGAGAAGACTTTAAAGCTGTGGAAGAGTATAACCAAATGAACACAAAGTAAATCAAATTTATTTTTTCATATATATGACAGCCCCAAACCTTATGTAACTTTTTCGTGTCAGTTTTTGTTTTACTCTACTCTTTCCTAGTTATGTATTTGTTTAGCCTCATGTTACTTGTACAACAACAGATTGTGTGTTGTGAACTCTGATTCATGTCATCAAATATAAACTGCTTTCAGATACTGTGATTGTCAGGAGCAGTGAAGAGAGAACAGTTCAGCAGAACTTGTAATTTCTCTAAATGGTTTGACTAAACCAACAGGAAAAAGAAACCCCACGCTTTATTTATTTATTTATTTATTTATTTATTTTTCTGATAAAAGGGATTACAAATGCCGCATTTTCCTGAGGTGTTTAAGACTTGCAGGTCCCATTTGCAGTCCTTGCCAGACCCTTTGTGTAGTTAGCCCCTGTGACAGTAGGGTGCACATGTGCTTTAAAGTTGATGTAAGCTCCAGATGATTGTGAGACCGGTGCTCAGCACTGCTGCTGGCACACAGCCCGGCTGGCACCGAGGGGGGAGTCCTGTTCCTGCTCTCCCTGACCAAAATAGCAGCTGGTTTATGCTGTTGATCCTGAGCTGTCTGAACTGCCTGTGCTGGGAGAGCAGGGATGTAAACACCGAGGTCAGAGGGGCTCTGGGGCAGCACATGGCTCAGAATCCATGGACACATGGGGTGTATCCCAGGTGAGGCAGTGCCAGTGCAGGAGTGTTGCCTGGCTCTGCTTTTGTCAGCTCCCAATAAATCTGCATTTGCACATCAATATTTAGTTGAAATTCATCCCTTGGTCTGCAGAGCTTTTTGTGGCAGCTTGTTTATAAGTTACTGTGATGTGACCAAACCTCATGGTAACACTCCAGAATTCCTTGTGAGGCAAAAGCAGTCACTGCATTTTCCTTATTCTTGCATGACTGGAGGGGGTTTGATCAGGCAAGTTGTTTGGGACTCACTGATTTGTGGTGTTCAGGGTCTCTTGTGATGCTTAAGCAGAAATCCTGACACACAGAAGGCTGGGCAGAGGGGAGTGTTTGAATCCTGTTCTTTGGCTGCAATACATATTTCTGTCTGCTCCAAGTTTATGAGGCTTTCAGTAAGTAACATGCTTTAGGATTAAGGAACTAAAAATAATTTTAAATGCTCCCATGATTGCTGTAGAGATAAACACATTGTTGAACTGGTAGGAGGGAGCAGTGCACAGGTTTCCCCTTTGCTCCCTTTTGAAGCAATCAGCTTGACAGTCAAAACAGGCTTCTACCAAATTTAGCCACCTTGCAGGCACAGATCTGGGAATGCAGGAAAAGCTCCACTGACAGTCCCTTGTGCTGAGTCCCAGCAAGTGTGTGCTCTGTGAGTGTCACTGCCTGGATCTGTGTGAGTGTCACTGCCTGGATCTCAGTGTGTTCTGTGAGTGTCACTGCCTGGACCTGTGTGAGTGTCACTGCCTGGACCTGTGTGAGTGTCACTGCCTGGACCTGTGTGAGTGTCACTGCCTGGACCTGTGTGAGTGTCACTGCCTGGATCTCAGTGTGTTCTGTGAGTGTCATTACCTGGATCTCAGCTCCTGGTCGTGGCTGCAGCTTGTTCTCCTCTTCATGGTGGCAGCCAGCAGCAATTGCTCTTTCACAGTTCACCATGCAGCCCTGTAAATCCCAGCTGTCTGTGGGATTTAAGTTATTTTACAGTTAATCCTTTGCTCCCTGAACACTTAATCAGACCTGTTGAACTCTTGGAGTGTCTCAGAGTAAAACACGAGGCAACTTTGATGTGCGTTGCCTTGTGGCTTTGTCTTTGAGTATTGATAATCTGCATGTAATGCTTTGTGTATTCTCTGATTTGGAATGAGAAAATGTTTACAAAATGTGGATATTGCTGTTAAGTTATACTTGCAGGTGGAAGTGTTTCATGTGTATAAGACTTATCATTCTGTGTTTGTGATTTTTAGATTGCAAGAGGACCCTCCTGTGGGTGTCAGTGGTGCACCATCCGAGAACAATATAATGCAATGGAATGCAGTTATATTTGGGTAAGAGGTTTTGGTCACTAGGAAATTCTATACCAGAGGGCTAAATATAATAATCTGGTGTTTGTTTTTACAATTATTCTCTTTTTTTTCTGTACATAAAGTCAACAAACTTAGAAGAATGATTACAGGTGCTGTTGTGGTAACAGTCTGTTTTCAGGAATAAAGCGGAATGCATAGGGAAGAAAAACTTTAAATTTTAAATTTGTTCAGCTTTTTGTTTTGAATAAAGCTTGCATGTGGCTTAATGCAGGGGCTAGACAGTGTAGGAGCTGGGTTATGAAAATGCAGGATTCCTCTTTAAAGTACATAAGTGCCACATGTTCCAGGCCATTAAATCCAGATGTATTGGCAGTGGTTGGATTGATTCCCAGTGGGATGAGGTACAGGTTCTGTCTGGGAAGTTATGTTATGTGTCCTACAGAAGAGGAGCTGGCTTAGTATCCCTTCATAAAACTGCAGTATGCTTGCTGGTAATCTGCTCATTAATTCCAGTCTGGTCACATAATGGCACATGTATTGTTTGGGATGATGATAAACTAGATATCCCAAATAGCAGAGTGACTGTGGAGGAGTGTCTTGGATACAACAGAGCTCTCAGAGATTGCTTCTCTAAATACTTAGATTATTGCCTCTACCTATATCTTGGAGAGGATGAAGATATAAATTTGTTGAGTTTGTTTATTGCCTGTGTGGAAGTAGGTAGTGATCACTTTTAACTGGAGTTTCTTTTCAAAACCTTTCAGGCCAGAAGGGACACCTTTTGAAGATGGTAAGCCACTAAGTTTTGTATCCTTTGTCATTCTTATAAATATTGCCAGTGTTAAAGCTGTTCTGCTTTAGAAACATAATAGATGTTATCTGTATATAATGTGAAACAAACCACGCAAGAGAAGGTTTGTTGGCCATAAAAATATGCATCTTGATGTGAGCAGTGTCTTGTCCCAGTGGCTGATGGTTCTCTAGGAAGCTGCAAAGCACTGCTGCCATCAAGCCTTGTTTATACATGAACACCAGAGCTTTGAGCAGGGGATGTTGGCCTAATGCTGCCAGATGTGTTTGCACATCTCCAGAGCTGAGCAAAACAAGACTCTGCTTTTCTTGTTTCATCTTGCTGGCATGTTTGATTCATTGCTGTTCTCCTAATGAAGAACAGGTGAAAAACCTTGAATTGTTCTGAATATAGAACTCAGTGAGGGCGAGGGAATCCCAGATTTGTACATAAACATGAAAGTTGGTGTGTAATGAACCTCCCTTAGGCATATGAGGAATAATGAGTTTAATAATTATAGTATTATTGCAGTAATTGGCAGCAGATGGGTTTTTCTCTGCGTTGGGTTGGAGGAGTTACAGTAAATTATTCACTGATCCATAATAAAGGTTTTCAGTGAATCAGTTATGAGCTCCAAAGACTGAGATTGCTGATTATGAAATTCCAGTGTTTTTTTGCTGGCACCACAGTGCCTTCTTAATGAAACACCTTAAAGTCACCCAAGTCCACGGAACCAGCATGTTGGGTCATGGAAAAAGGGGAGGGCAGTGGGATAATGTTGGCTCTAGCTGCCTTTGCCATGCATACAGTGAGTCTCCAGTCTTCTACCCAGCTTCTGCTGCAGGGTTTATTGCTCTTAAATTTCATTATCACTTGAAATACATGAGAAGAAATCAGACTCAGTGTTGTTTGTTTATATAATGGTAAGAAGAAATATTGATCACAGAGCACATAAGTTAATTTCTTGTCTGTGTTCCTGGAAATGTTCTTTTGTTGTTAGTTATCTGATTGTCCTTATCTTTGTTTGGACAGGTACTTTTAAACTAGTAATAGAATTCTCCGAAGAATATCCAAATAAACCTCCAACTGTTAGGTTTCTATCAAAAATGTTCCATCCAAATGGTGAGTGAATCATCTTTATTTAGCTGTAATACCCATTAAATGTTACAGTGTGGTCATGTATTCTCCAAACCTCCAGAATGCTTAACAGCTCCTCATTTCTCTTCATTGGCATCTCCTAAGTAGATGTCTAGGACAGCAACTGCTTGATGAAAAATTAAGAGTTATGATGCTATTAAGCAGCAGTATCTGCCTCCCTCTAATCAATATGTACCCTCAGCAGCAAAGCCTGTGAGTATTTTCAGCAGCAGCTGCACTTAGGGTGGTTTCAAGAGGCAATTCTGGTTGCAGCTTCCTGCCCCTTCCATTTAACAGCAGTTGTGTCTGTGCAGCCACATCGTGACTGCAGGGACCCGATGGAGCCAAGTGTTATTTATTTCTGCTGGGCAAGATTTCAAGTCCCTGCGTTTGTCCTGTGCTCTGGACCAAGCTGGACTGGCACAGGCAGAACACGAGGATGCTCAGCCCCAGAGGCTGATGAGGGTGTGCACTGTGGTTCCTCCCCAGCACTTGATAGGTTTGGCTCAGTTATTCCTGCCTGCATTCAGGTTTTAGTGAGGAAAATCCCAAACCCTGCCTCTTGCCCCTCTGTAGCAGCACTACATCATGTCCTGAGCAGGCCAGTGTGTCTATGCCAGGGGGTTGTACTTTGGGATTTACTGGCACAAACACCTGGAGCACAAGGCTGTAGGACTCAGAGTGCTGAGTCTCAGGTTCACACAGGCTGCATTAATCCAGACAGCAGGATTTCAGCCACACTTTCCCATATTTTCTGTTGTCAGCCTTGGTGCATCTCACAGTGAGCACAGGGTATGTGACAGCAGTGCAGGAACTCCCCCGTGCAGTGATGGCTGAGTGGGTTCCACTCCTGCAGTAAATGCCTTGCTGCTCTCTGGGAGGCCCCTCTGTGTGACAGTATGGATCAGTCACACTGGAGGAGCAGCAAACCCAGCCTGCCCATTCCTGTGCTAATGCCAAAATCTTCAGACCTTCCTTCTTTTCCTCTTAAGTGTTCTGTTAATTTCAGTAATAAATCTTCAAAACACAACATGTCAAGCTTGTGAGACATAACTGCTGTCCTCTTTCCTAAAGCATTAATTTGAGCACAGACTGCTTTGGAACAATAACTCTGCCTTGAGCAGTGTGTAATGAACTATGAATCTGACAGGTTCTAAATGCTCTCTGTTGTTTACAGTGTATGCAGATGGCAGCATATGTTTAGATATTCTTCAGAACCGCTGGAGTCCAACATATGATGTTTCCTCGATTTTAACTTCAATTCAGGTAACTTTGCATCTGTTTTACCAAACAATGATGATGATGTTTGTCTCTCTTCCAGAATACCCAGCTCAGTGATGGGGATAGCCAGGTGTCTGTATCAAGGGGAGCTTCAAACCCTTGTGAGTTAAGCAGTAGCTTTTTAAATCAAATAAAGGCAGAGGTGCTGACCTACATAATTATGGATTCTGAGCTACAAAACTGCCATTAGATATTTTTGTGCAGGAAAGCAGTTCCTGGTTTGAGTTCATTTTTCAAGGTTTTTAGTCAAGATAGGACATCAGCTGCAGAAATTTGCCTAGTGCTTCAAACACTAACCTTTACCATGAAGCTCTGCCCTTTGAAGTCCTCAAAGGGACAATACTGCTGGAACCTACTACTTGGAATAAGGGAAAATGGCCTGGCTTCAGTCCTGAATGACAATAGTAGTGTAATTATCAAATAGTCAATTAGCTTCATAGTGCTGACTGGCACAAAGGACCCTGTCCCTCTTAGGCTTGTGAACCTACAAGTGTGTGCAGCACTAATGCTTAAGCAGGGTGTAATTTGAGGTTCAGCAGTGTAATTAGGGGTGCCCTAGCATGAGTTTAACCAGGTTTTATTCATCTGGCCCTTCTGAGTCATGTCTGCCCTGTGAAACACATTTGACTTGAAAGTTGTAACTTGATTTTGCCTGATTTAAATGTTTGTCTCACATTATGTTTTCCCCTCTTTCCAGTCTCTGCTTGATGAACCCAATCCAAACAGTCCAGCAAACAGTCAGGCAGCACAGCTTTACCAGGAGAACAAACGTGAATATGAGAAAAGAGTTTCAGCCATTGTGGAACAAAGTTGGAATGATTCGTAACAGCTGCTGTGTCACTCTCCATCCTCATAATCCTTATGTACAATTTAACTCTCCATAGAAAGGCTACCAGAAATTTCAAGTGCCACAGTTCTATGAATTTGCATAAAACCTCATTTGCAAACAAAATTAAGCCCTCCAATTTAGGAAAGCTGAAAGCTTGTGTATCTCGATTAACGTCCTTTTTATTGCATGGTATGAACTAAGTTATTGCTACATAAATTTGTAATATATCCTGTTTGTATTTTTTTTCCAAGTGTATAATGTTGGTGTGGAGTTTTCATGACAGAATATACACATTTTGTAAATCTGTACTTTTTCAAATATTGAATGCCTTATTTTTGAATTCTTTAGATTTTTAAATTGGAGAAAAGCACTTAACAAAGTTTTTATATATGAATATTTCATGTAAAACTGTTAAATACATAACCTTAGTGCAAGACATTCTGCTCTCCCTCTGTTTCCAAGGGCTCATTTTTTAGTCCATTTTCCCTTTTGGTCTATGCTGATGATACCATGCACTTTACAAACAGGTATAACTGTCTCCACAGGATGTCTTTGCTTCTGCACCAGAGCTTAACTTGATTCTGTGTGTCCTCAGTTGTATGAGGAAGAGTTTTGTAGCTGCCAATTACAAATGGGGAAACAGATGTAACTATTTTGCTAAAAGTCCCACTTGAAACCAGCAGGGGAGTTGGAAACACCACCTGGGTGAACCAGGCTCGCTGCTAATGTGTTCTAATAACTCTTACTTTTCAGGGAGATTGTATTTTACAGAGTTGTAAAGTGTTGTCATCTAAATCTGCCCTATATTCACACACTGTAATATGGTTTTGAATACCTACCAATAATTAAAGAGGTGTCCCGTTAGTTTCCCTTAGGGAAAAAATTGATCACCAACAGGAGAAAACATACCTGCAGATTTAATGAAGTTATTTTTGAGGCTTGGCTGTGCACCAGTTGGTCAGGTCTCGTGTCTGTATCACAGAGGTTCCACATACTCCTGAACTGCTGGTTTTAAAGAAGTTTGGCTTTGCTCTTGGAAGTGCTGATGTGGTGGTAACTTCTTACTGTGTTCTGTAAATCAGGCTGGGTGACTACAGTAAAGAATCATGCCATTTTTTTTACTTGCAGCAGCAAAATTGTAACCCCTTTGTCATAATTCCAACCAACATTACATATGTATTAAAACCTCCAAATCCTATACCAAAATACAGCTCAGTATTGCCTGAAAAGCAGTGGAGGTTTATTTCAACGAGCAGAGAAAATGTTGTTTATTTGCAACAATCATGACTAAAAGCATTGGAACAGGAATATCATTTTACACCTCACACCTTGTGGACTTCTGTGATTTCTAGGAGCAGCACTCTTAGATTTTAAAAACAGCACTCAGAGTATTGTCAAGACTCTTAGGAGCTTGGGGAGTAAAACTTCTGTAGCTTAGACAGGAATTAGTGTGCAAAGGCACTGTAACAGAGGCATCAGTGCTAAGTAATAATGAACTACACTCCCATTAACTCAGTTTGCTTTCCTTGAGTTGGTGAATTTGTGTTAAAAAATTTTTAATCTCTGTCTGATTAACAGAAGCCCCAGAGGGTCCAATTTGCCTTTGGGCTGTGGTGGAGTTACAGTGACACAGGCAGGGTGGTGCTGCCTGGCCTAAAGCAGCAAAGGGTTTTGTTCACAAACACAACGTGGAAAAGCTTCCTGTTTCTAAGAATTAATGGAAGCTTTGAAGGTTATTTTTTAAGATTTTGCCTCCTGTTTCAGTATTTTTGTTCCTCTGATGTGTGCACGAGTTGTTTAAGTCCACATTAGTTTGATTATTCCTGAACAGCCAGTTTGGCCCAGTTACAGATCGATGGTGCTCGGAGCGTGTCTGTGTGGGATGGGGGCAGTGGATGTCTGAGAAACATAACTGGAGCAGAAGGAGGTTTTCCTGAGTGAGCTGGGACCCACAATACACAGGGTCTCGTGGGTGTCTGAAGGTGTAAGAGCATCCTCTGCTGAGGGCAGAATTTGGAACCTGAATTTAGTACAGTCTCAGTGGAAAATGTCCTGCTGTCCCTGAGACAAAGGGAATGATTGTGAGTTACTGTATTCCCAGTGGATGGTGGGGAGGGACATTCCCTTAATTCACATGGTAGCACTGTGTGATGGCTGTGGAAGCTGGATACAAGTGTTGGCATGGTGAGATTCCAGGTTGGATAACTCCTGGGTAGACACTGGTGTAGAGGAACCGGCTTTTCTTGAGGTGGGATCCTGAGAGCTGGGGAGGGGGAAGCACTGGTGACTTCTGTAAGCCCTCCACCAGTACCTGAGAAATAATCACAGAGCACAGACCAAAATCTGTTAAAACTCCATAGAGAAACAATTTATTACCAGGAGTCCGATGAAATTTAAGGACCAGAAGGTTCAAGTACCTCAGTCCACAAGAGCACAGCCACAATAAACTTTGTGGCACAATTACCTTCCTAAACAGTGCAGATTTTTTAATTAATTGATTAGGAGGTACACTAAGCTTGCTAGGACAGTGGGATTAATTAAGGAAGGACTGATGGGTACAGGGTTTGGGGTTTATAGCTTCTCACAGGGCTTTGCTCATTGATATTAAACAACTCATAATCACTTTTTTTCTGTGGGATTCCACATAAAGACTGAAAATCACTGTGGAGATGTCTTTAAATTATAGTCACCCCAGAGTTTTTTCCTGTATATCCAAGGCATTCACCTGATTTTGCAGGTGGACAGATGGAGACCTCTAGATCTGCAGGATTTTAGTGTCAGGAAGGCACTGCAGGGCTGTAGGTGTGAGCCAGTCCTGGGCATTGCCCACCTGGAGTTTCAGGTCCACCTTTGCCTTCACGTTTATCACAGTAACATTATTCATGAGGAGGCATCAAACACTGCTCTGCTTGTGCTGCTTTCTTCAGATCTCTGTTCCCTGAAGATGTCTCATCCAAACACAGTCCCAAGCCAAAACTGCAGGACTTGGATCTTCACAAATGTGATTAACTTCACCACTGTGAGTCGTCCCGTAGGGATCCTTCACCGTACTACAGATAAACGTGTGTAATTGCAGAATTGAGGCCTTAGGCTGTGAGAAGTGAAGAAATCACAGCTTGAGGTACTGTATCTGCAGCTTCTTTGTGGGAGGTTTTGTATTAATAGTCAATTAATCCAATGTGTCAAACAAATAAAGCTTTAAATATTCAGAGATTAGGAGGTGCCTAATAAAAAATTTACAGGGAAAAAGGAAGATTCCCTGGTCACCACATCGGCACTGAGTAATTCAAAATAAAATAGGTAGGATAACGTAGACAGGTAAATACTTCACATTTAATGTGTCATGGTTCTGTAAGAATTTCTGCTGTGTATAAAAATGCACCAGGAGAGGAAGAGCCTTCTCATCCGGCCAGTGTTTTTGTTTGAGCTTTTTGCTGTTTGTGGAAGCTGTCCCAGGCAAATACTATGCTTTTATTTGTTTAGAGTTGTTTTTTGGAAGAGGAAAGATGTGATCAGCAGGCAATCTGCTGTAATGTGTGAGTTGGCAAGGCAGGTTCCCCACCTCTCCTTTGGACGGGAATCTGTGGTGAGTGGTTGGACTGTGAGTGGGAAGCAGGGACCAGACTGTGGGTGAGTGGGCAGCCCCAGCTCCAGCACTCTGTTTAATTTGTTATTTAAGTATCAGAACAATTATCTGGCTTTCTGTCCCTGATTTTGTTAATCTTTCTGAAGGTGAGTACAGAATTCCTGTGTCCCGTGTCACCGTGGTGCCAGTGGCTCACAGATCCTCCTCAGTGCACCCGACTTCCTTAGGAGGTGTAGTCTGTTATAAACCCTTGGATCCAGCCTTGGGCCATACAAACACTGCAGCCAGAGTGGTAAATTATTTAGGGGGCATCTTTTTATTTCACTAAAGTTTTTTGGATAAAACCAGTCCAAAACTGGGAGGCCAACGATGAACTGTGTCTTACTGCACAAAAATGGACGGTTTTGTTGAACATGAGTCTGCTTCACAGTTAATATCTGGAAATCTCTTCATATCAAAAGAAAGTGGTGAAAGAGGTGAAGGGGAAAGGAGCTAAATCTTAAAAAATAATAATAAAATATGTAGAATCCGACAACAAAACCCATTGAGAACCCAGTGCTGCTCTGCTGTTGCTGTGCATTCAAAGGTTGAGTCATTTTAGAAGAGAATGTATCTTGTTTTTTGTGTATGTACATAGGAGAGGGCTTTTTGAGCTATTCTAAAAACCTCAGTTAGGTAGGAGTATTTATAAATAAATGGGATTTAGAGTTTGAGGGGTTTTTTTGCTTAGTATTGTTATTGCACCTTGAGTGCATCTCATGCCCAGCCCCTCTGAGCAGAGGACAAAAAACAGGCAGAACTTTTTAGACTCTCTGATAATGACTGTAATTAGCATCACAACCTATGGGAATTGCAATATTCCCTACAGGTTTCTTGTCATTATCCCGTGTTTCTGCACTGAAAATAAAGATTTTTAGACAGGGTATCTTCTGTGTTTAGCACTGTCCTGCTAATGGTAACGTTCCAGCCTCCGTGACTGCAGGAATCCATTCTTGGTGCTTGTGTCTGCTGTGGTGTGTGTGAAAGCTGTGTCCTGCCAGAAAGCAAGGACACATCCACTCTCAAACAGTGGATGTTGTTCAGCATCCAGAATGAAGCCTTTTTCTTTATGGTGTGGTCAGAGCACGTAGCGTGGGATTTCCTGAGCTAGTGCAAATGTTACTAGAAAAAAGTGTGTTTTAAAATCCCAGTATGTGAATGTTTTAATTGCAAGTTCAGCGGGGCCATAAAATGAGTTATTTTTGCCCTTAAACATGTGCCAAGGCTGGGTGAAACTACTGTGTGAAGGCAGAGTTACAGCTTGATGGCACTGGTGGAGTGAGAGCTGGCTGCAGAGGCTGCTGGTGCTGGAGGTGGGCAGACTTCCCTGCCCAAGCCTCCACCTGTAGCACAGGGGCTTGGAACTGAAAAGATCTTGTGTTTCTTCCCTTGTTTTTCAGTTGGGGTCATTAACTGCCGTGTCTGATGCATTTCTGAGCTGAACAACTTTGACAGCTGCCAATTTGGTACACATACCACGGGCTGAGCTGGGAGCCACCAGGCTGGGGAGGATTCTGCTCTACCTGGCACAGCAGCAACCTCGGGCACAAAGGGGGACCTAAATATGTATTCATGAGGGAAATAGTTGGGCAGAGAAAGGTCACCCCGAGCATCTGAGACCCTCTGTGGTTTTTATCCTGGAGAAACCTCTGCTTACAGCAATCAGTGAATGTACCCATGTTGTTCTCAAAACTGTGTTGAACTTTGAACTGCTCAGTCTGAGCATCAGATTATTAATTACATTGTTCATCATCATCACCATTTATTTATTATTTATTTTTCTGTTCATTTTGAAGCTGATTTGGGTGTGAACAGAAGATTATATGGGTTCAGGGGTTTCCCTAGAATTCTGACACACACTACAGTGTCCAGTAAATGTAAATATTGTTATTTTATTACTTCACATTAGTGCTATGTTGACGGGAATAGAAGGATTTAGTTCTGAAATATGGTCCTTCACACAGGCTCAGAGACAAATTGTCTTCAATGACTGACCAGAGCGGGAAGAAGGCAGAAATGCCATCTCCTCTGAATTAATTATGAACCACACAGCTCTTGCTATTATCTGTTTACACATTATTGGCCTTGTGATGTGGTGGTGAGAGGATTTTCTTTCACTGTCTGGTCCAAACGTACGTTAAGTCCAATTTCATTAAGAAGGCTGCTCGCCTGCCCTGTTGAAAGGGTCATTGTGTGAGTTATTACAGTGTTTTCTTTGTGCTCGCTTCCCCCAAATTCCAGTAACTATTTTGTAGAAAAGTTTGAAAGTGAACTTTTGATGCCTGTGAAAGCTGCTTCATTGACTTTATTGACTCCAGAGCCTGAAGTTCTTTATCCACAGAGATCTTTCTAAAAGGACACTAAAAAGTTTCAGCCAAAGCTTATAGAATTTGGTACTTATAGTTAAGTATTATAGACCCAATGCTGTTCCCATGGAGACCTAAAGGAATTTTTCCATTGAATTAAGTGGTAGCAAAGCACACCCTTTATTAAGTGGGAAAAGGAGTAGACTGGAGAACTCCATTTGTTGTTCCCAGTTTTGTTTGTGTGCTTGCTCTGCTGTATAAAGAAATAAACCCAGGGAAATTTTAGGTCTTTTCGTTGTGATTCATCTGCTTCAAGCTCAGTGCCTGTGGGTGAGGGGGTGTGAGGTTCCAGGGAGATAACCCACGAGGCAAAGGCAGAGCTCTCCTTTCACTCTGGAAGTCTGGGATGTTGCTCAAGGGGTTATTGAAGATCCTGGTGAGCCCAGCTTCCAGCAGGGGCTGTGCCACAGGCATTGGATAGATCCTGCAGCTCTGGAGTAAGAATTTACAGAAAAAGATAAAACTCAGGCCTCAAGTTGCACAATGTGATGCTACAAAATGTTTTTGGTTGAAGCTGTGTCATGAAAGCCTTGGCTACTGAAGTCAACAGCTTTATCATTGATTTAGCTGGAGTGAGGATCTTGTCTATAATGAACTCCTTTCATTTTGTCTCACTGAGATTTCTCTTGTTCTTTCCTGGTGCCTTATGACACATTCACTCCATCTTTGTCTGAAACAAAGAGAAATTATACTATCATGATCGCCCTTTAAATATTTTCTATTTGAGGAGCTACTGAAAAGGCTCCAGAGGCAAATTCTTGGTTTAGAAGTTGCTATTTATGTCCAGACACATCTGAATGTCGTTACGCTTTCAGTGTCCCGGATTGCTTGTAGTTTTCTTTGTAGAGATGGATGAGTCTGGAGAGGGAACACATTACTTTAAATTAACTTGAAATAAGCTCTAACCAGCTCAGGGTTCTACTTGTTGCAAGTGGCTCCCTTGATAAAAATCCGTAACAAAATAAGCGACGCCGCAAGGAAAATTCTTATTTATTGGTGTTTTAAAGCAGTGCAGAAACAGGTTCTCAATCCATGACATTGGATTCTGTTGGCATATTAATATTTGAGTTTTTGTAGTGTCTCAGACTCCTGGTTGTGGCAGGGAGCCTACATGGGCTCTATTTCCTTCAAAGGGCTTCCAGCTTGCAGGTGTAAGGCAGGTGATGACAGGAACAGGCACAGAAGGAAAGTAAATAACAAAATTATTGTGCCAAGAGAGCACTGGTCTCCTATTGCTAATCAATTATCAAATGTCATAATAGATCAAAAGTTAAGTCTGGAAGTTTATACATTTCATAAAAACTATACCTACAGAGTCAGGCACACCTGAAGTAGGAACTGTCCTCAGTGTGGGCATTTCAGCTCCAAAACCAGGTTACACGATGCAGTTTTCATAGGCCAGGTGACCTCCACCTCTCTTTTTCTGCAGTTCTTCATTTCTGAAAGTATTCTAAAGCACTGCAAGTTCAATTGCTGCTTGTTTCTGGTCTTCCCTGCAAACTGTATTTGTTTACCAAGCAGGTAAGGGTTGTGTGGGTCAACACAAAGAGCAGCCCAGCTCTCAGGTGGCTCTTCAGCTCTGCTGGTGCACAGCCACCTAAGCAAGGATGGACTCAAAGCTCCTGCAATCACACCTTCCTTGCTGGTCTGTAGGTGTTCATGGCACAGCATTCCTGTGTGGGTTACATTAACAAATACACAATTGGCTAAGATTTTTACTTTATGAGAAATAGGTCCTCTGGGTCAATCATGAGACATTTTGTTTCTGAATTTGTTACAGGCAGGGCAGGGCTCACGGCAGTGCCAGCAGGTGAAATGGGCACATTGCAGGTACAGGTCACAGAACAGAATCACAGAATCACTTAGGTTGGAAAAGGCCTTTAAGATCATTGAGTCAAACTGTTGAACTCTCCTGGATGTAGAGGGTGGACCTGCACAGACACTGAGTGTCTGATGCATCCACAGCTCGAGTGGAATGTTTGTGCAGCATCTTCGGGGGCATTTCATCCCTCAGCCTGGCCAAAGAGGGGTTGGGTGTGTGCAGCAGGAGAGAGAGACTCTCTGCTTTTACACCACTTTGAAGAATACAAAATGTCATCAAACCTCTGTTTATCCAGCTTAATTGTCTCACTGCTGACTGCATGCTGGTTCCATTCATTTTTAAAGGACGAAGCAAATATTTCAAACGAACGATCAAAAGAATATTTTACTCTTTTCACATGCTGAGTGTGGAGTCTATGAAACATTTATTCAGGAAATGAAGTATTAGGGCCTGACAGATATCTCCAGCATCACTGAATAAGCAGGTTATCTGGAGATTTCTAGTGCAAACAATCCCCTGCTTTGATGAATACACGAGTAATGCCATTACAGGGGGTTGGAAGCAAGATTAGATTGAAGGTACAGTCATTTCAGCAATTATAATGAACTCTGAAAATTAAGTCGATTACAATGAGAAACGTCTTTTTTTCATCTGTGTTTCTTAAGCAAAGAATAACAGAGCGTTTTGCTTTACAGTGTAAATAATAATATTTTTGTTGAGCAGGGGGCTGGATGTAATGGAAAGAGATTGATGCCCGGTATCTCAGGGAATTCTGCAGGAGGATCAGTGAAATGTTGCAGTCCTACATGGTCATAGCTCCTGTTTGTCCTTGGTCTTGTGTATATGACATTCATCTGGGATGTTGACACTTTATTTTCACTCAGTGTTGTTGTCAGAACGATGCAGCCCCTCTCTGTTAACTGAAGTGTTTAGGAGCTCTGAGACCTCAAATTGTAATTACATTGCCTCAAATGTCAGGTTCTTCAACAGCATATCACTGCTGGTGATAGAAACCTAAGCAGCTTAGGTGATATAAACCTAAGGAGCTTAATAGGTCCACGATGCCATATAATGTGTGGGGAATCTCCCTGCACAGGGAATCTGATCGGGGAGCTCTGAGTCACGGTGACAGCTTCAACAAGCAGGCAGGCAGGGAAGGCAGGGAGGGTGTGATGAGCTCAGAGGAGGTGAGTTGATGATTTGCTATTTATAGATGCACAAAGAGGCTCAGAAACAGGAACTCCAGGCAGAGCCACTCTCCGCTTCGCTACGAAAATGATTCCTCGTCAGAGCTGCGAGAGAAACACAATTTGTAGCTGGCAGAGTCTCAGGGTGCCCTGATTGTATGAACACGTGGGCATGCCACAGCAGCAGCCTCTGATGAGAGCCTGAAATGCAGCACATTTGAGCAATTCACTGCTGGATTTTATCTTTCTGTTCCTTGGTGAGCGTGTTTTGTTTTTCCAGAGAAAGAAGGGGGTGATGCTGTGTATCCTTTACACCGAGAGCAGTCTCCTCTCATTATTTCAAACTGAAGGAGGGCCAATTTGGATTAGATATAAAGAAGTTTTTTACAATGAGGGTGGTAAAACACTGGCACAGGTTGCCCAGAGAGGTGGTGGATCCATGGAAACATTCGAGGCTGGGTTGGATGGGGCTCTGAGCAACCTGATGTAGTTGAAGGTGTCCTGCTCATTGCAGGGGGTTGGTTGTCTCCAACTCAAACAATTCCATGTTTATTATAGAGCATCACTCAGGAATTAATTTTCCCAGTTTATTTACTGGAAGATTCTCTCTCTTGTCAACCAGTTCTGGAAACTAAAGTTATGGTACATAAATCCAGTAGTCTTCTCTTCACTGATGATTACAAAATCCAGTTTTATCTAACTCATCCCCATCACCTTGAATTAAAACCAAAGAGATTGTGTTTGTTTCAGTTATTTGGTAAAAGGGTGTCATGTTTTAGTGATTTACTAAAAATAATGGGGTGTCTGAGCTCAGAGTTCCAGGAAGAAGCTTCACAATGGAGACCATGGGCTGCAGCTGAAGGCAGCTGTAGGACAGACCTGCCTCCTGCAGCTGGCATGGAACCAGCCTTCTGGGTGGGAATCTTAATACAGGGCTCAGCAATGAAATCAAAGGTTGAAAATGTCCCAGTGTGTGCAGCCAGAGCTGTCTGTCCAAGGAGATGTGGGGCTGTGGAGGCAGGGACACCTTCCATCACCCCAGGTTACTCCAAGCCCCGTCCAACCTGGCCTTGGACACTTCCAGGATAGGGCAGCCACAGCTTCTCTGGGCAACCTGTGCCAGGGCCTCACCCCCTCTCTGACCTCCTAACATCTAATTTAAATCTCTACTCTTTTAGTTTAAAACTGTTCCCCCTTGTCCTGTCACTATCTGTCAGTATAAATAAAACCCTCTCCCTCCTTTTTGTGAGCCCCCTTTGGGTACTGGAAGGTGCTGTAAAGTCTCCCCAGAGCCTTCTCTTCCCCAGGCTGAACACCCCCAGCTCTCTCAGCTGTCTTCACAGGAGAGGTGATCCAGCCCTTGGAGCCTCCTTTGGAGCCTCTCTAATAAGACATTTTCTGCCTTTCTGCCGCAAGAAAAAAACACCTTTTTTTTTTTTTTCTCCCCTAAGTGAGTGACTGTAGCTCTGCCACTGCTCTGGCTTAGACCCATCCAAGTCCAGGATCAATGTCATGCCTGTTTCCCAGATGCTGAACCGAGTGCTTAAGGCCCAGCTCAGAGCCTGCACACTGCTAAATCCTGATGAGCTCAGTGAGCATGGAAGGAGCTCATCACCTCCGCGGATCAGGCCAGCGAAGCCCCTGTCACATGCCTAAAAAGGTCAGCCCCATATTTACAAAAGCCCATCAGAGTTGAATTGTGCCCTGATTGAGATTACACTGGAAGCAAGCCGTGGCTGTGCTGGTGTTGACGTGATTTCCTGAGGAGGTAGAATTCAGGCATTTATTTCTGATGGCTTTGCAGGGCTCGCAGCCTGATTTGTATTCAGCTGCTGCTTATTGAGGCTGGTCATCGCTCTTGTAAATGGGAGATAGGAGGAATTGCTATACAGAGAAATATTTCCTCTGTTTTGGGGTAGATTTTAACTGTCACCCTCTGACTCCCAATAACCAAAGCCAGAGTGATGTGTCTGGTGTTCTCTGCCCCACACTCCCAGTTATTTATTCCCTGATGTGCAGGAAGGAAGGAGACGTGCGCAATCTCCATTCTTGTTACCAGGAATTGTGCACTTAATTCTCTGTGCATTGTACTGAAAATGAACTAGTAAGATGTGTTCTGCATCAGCAAAAAGGCTCCCTTATTCAGCTGGAATGAGAACATGCACGCTTTAACTTGGGAGTAAAGAAAATCGCTGTAAACGATTTCTTTAAACAGAATCTGTTGGGTTTTGCCTTCAATTTTTGCTGAGAGCGAAGATTCTGCAGAGGTTTTTTTTCTCCTTTTTTCCTACCCAATTGCTAACCTTGCTGTTGCATGCGTTTCTGCTGCTTCTAGCACTTTTCATTCTGATGGCAGTTTTTCATCTCTTCACTAGCTTATGGCTAAAACAGTTCTTGTAACAGGAATTTCAGTTACTCACTCTCCAGAATAATTATTTCCATTTGTTCCCACTCTGGTCCTGGGCACAGGGCTTCCTCGTGTCTTACCTTGATGGATCTGTCTTCCAAATTCCTACACTTCTTACAGATGTCTTCTCTGCAGGTGTCACACCAGGTGACAGCACGACCCTGAGACACATTTTAAGTCGTTCTTAGCTAATACGTTGCCTTTACCTATTAGGACTTGAGATTAGGACTGGAATTTTCCCAGTTGTCTACTCAATTAATAGAAATGCATCATCACACACGTGCATAATTATGGAAATGCCTATAATTCTGTGACTTACTCTGTCTGAAAACTTTGCAGAACACTTCACAGCAGCCCCACTAATCACAGCGCAGGCTCCGAACAAGCCCAGGGAATGGGGCGGGTTCTCCTCGCACTGTTACTCAACAAATCCCTAAAATAACCAGGAAAACACACTCAAATTGGATTCTCCTCACCCACTGTTCTCTGTGTTAGCCACTACCTACATCTGAGGTGTTGTTTCTGTAGCAAAATTAGAATAGAAAATGACAACTCAGAGGTTTTTGCTGAGGCAAAGTCATTTGTAAGCCGTGTGATTGTCTAACAGCACAGGCCTACGGTACCTTGAGCTCTTAAAATTAATAGAATGGATGGGTTCTGAAGGTTCTGAAGCTGATAGACCTCAATTAATGAAAAAAAGCACTGAAAATTAGAAGAAGGGTGGCTGCTTATCTGCTCCATCCACCCAACAGATGAACACCATTCTGCACAAGGTTTTTTCCCACGGAGGAGAAGGTAAAAAACCTGCAGTTCTGTAAAGGCAGATGCTGGGGTACAGCATGAGCACCTTCACACCAACCAAACAGCCACACTCCAGGGCCAGGACCAACGTTTGGAGCACAAGGCAAGGTGCTGTAGGGACAGCAGGGAATCCCTCTGCAGCTCCCCACGCTGGCACCTCACCGTGCTGTGCTCACCCACACACCTCAGAGATCATCTACAGGAGAAAGCCACCTGCTACAACTGATCCCTGAAGTTCAATCAGTACAAGTAATATCAGTTTTTCCTGGCTTGGTTGGGGTCATGTTTGACTAACCCATAATAAGCCACTTTATATGGAAATCAGTGTGGGCACAGCCCTCGCTCCAGTCGGACTGTGTCGGTTTATGGATTCACGTTAAGTTCTGCAGCAATACAACTTTATTCTGTAGAAAAGCCCTCAGAGAGTCATCAACCTCCTCTGGCATCAAGGTGTGGAAATGTAAAGTGAAGGCTTAGGACATTTCAACTGTATCAAAGTTATGAATTCTGCCTGAATTCATGAGGCTGTTGTATTATTTAATGCCTCGCTCTATAAAGACTCAGAGGTTTGTTTCAAAATTTATGTTGTCTGCTTCATGTCTGAGCTTAAAGAGTTTTGAGAGGAACAACCCAGTGTCATTTACTGCAATAATCTGCTGCAGGGAGGTGAGGATGCTGACCTGGATGAAAGGCAGAGGAAATCTGGGCTCTGCAAGCAACTGACAACAGTGGAAAGCCCCCAGCAGAAAGGAGTGAAGGCAGATGTGTATTCTGGGCTGTGAAGAGGGGACTTATCTGGCGATGGGAGGAGTGGTGCAAACACACTGCAGGCAGGAATCATGAAGCAGCCCATGTCCAGGGAGCCCAGGAGGCAGATGACAAAATTAAAGCAGAAGCCAAGTGATGATGTGGGTTCTGAAGGGCTCGGAATTGCCTGGAGATGTTTAATACACCACTTAAATCTGTGCACTCAGCCTGTGGGGGAGTAAATGCCTTTCGCCGGCTCTGAGAGTCCGCTCAGCCTTTATTCCTCAAGGGTTAAACTATAAACTGAAGTACCCTTGACTGCAGAGCTCAAGTGAGGGTGGTTTTGAGTATCCAGCAGTCTTACAGGAATGCAGAGTCTCATTCCTGAGTGGTTATGCCCGTGCACAGAATCCGAGGCTGTGTCTGCACAGACCCGCTCGCAGCAGCTCCCGGCTTCGTGCCGGTCGTCAGCCCTCGGTACTGATAGGAGGGGTTTCAAGGGTATAAACCTGCATAAAAGGAGAAGTGGTCTCTAAATACTAAATAAAAAAAGCCATTTAGAGTGTCACCACTACGAGGATTTTCTGCTTGCTGGCAGCAGTGCCTCAGCACTCGTGGACTGTGGAGCTGCTTGAGGAATGAACCACGACGTGATGTGCAGTTCTTGTGTTCCTTCCTGTGGATGAGCCCCCACAAACAAAACACTGACCCCAGTTAAGAGCTTCTAGATTCTACCACAATGCCTTTGGTGGTGTTTCACACTGGCCAGGCATTGCTGGCAGTAGGCACAGGGACCAGAGCAGGTACAAGAAGTAACCACGTGAAGCCAGGAGAGCATCCCAAGAACAGATGCCTCCTTTGGCCATTTCCAACCAATTAACACTGCATGAGACCTAGCTCAGGCATCTCGGGTGGGAGATCTTCCTGGGATGCAGGAGCTGGGACAGTGACCTCTCCACACCCATCAGGAGCCAGGGCTGCCCCAAAGCCTCAGAGCTCACCCTGCCTGGCACAGACTCCTTGCATGAACACGGCAGGTGACTGTGGCTCCACCGTTCTCAGGTGGTTTTGTGACTAACTTCTTTCCTCCTCATGATCCAGGACATGTTATTGCCTTCTTCACCCTGGGGATTAGTCACAGACAGGGCTTTTTGTGACTATTATGAAGCCCCTTTATTGGCAGTGTTGTGTCTCCCACAAAACAGCAAAATGACCTTGAGTCAAACCGTGGACAGGACACCAAGAGCTCCTCCATGCAGCACAGTCTGCACCTCTTACCTGCATGAATTAAACACCAGCCAACCTTTTCTGCCTCGTGCAGGGGTCAGGGAAGCAAAGCACAGCTGGATTGTGCTTTATGTGTGGTCTGTCACACCTCAGGAAGACATCAACACAGAGGGATCCATAAAAGCTGACTTTCAGGTTATATGCAGTGAAAGGATGGTTTTCTTTACTCTCCAGGGTTTATAGTGGGATTTACACACCTGGGCTGGAGGACAGCTGGTCGTGTGACCCTGTTCAACAAACCATCCACACACAGGGACCAGTTTTCTTTATTTTTGGCTGCCTTGTGGCTTTTTTTTTACCTCTTCGGTCTGGTGACTCTGTCCTGCAAAGGAAGTGTGTTTAGGGAGGTACCACTGCAGTTGCTGCCTTTTCATCATGTTCACTTTCCCTTGTACAGGATATTTAGCTGCTACTGCTGGAATGACTCTAGTTGCTATACATTACTAATTAGTGAACACCCATTACAATTAAAGTACTCTCTTCTTTGCAACCCTGGGGATAAATTTTAGAGTATTAGATTTACTTCCTTTTTTTCAAAACCAGTGTAAAGCTAAATTTTCTGTGTTGCCCCTGGGTTTCACACTGCAGACTTGGTCAGTGAAGCATGGAAAAATCTGGTGAAATAAACCCTAGAGACCAGGTTTGAAATGGGTCTTTCACCATCCAGAATTCTCTTCTGCTCAAAGTGGTTGCCCAAACTCAGGACACAAAGCTTAATAATAATTAATTACTCTAAGCCAGATAATGAAAAAAGTGTTATGGACAGACTCCATGTAAGCATAACAGTTAAAAGCATTAAATTTATTTTCTTCTGGTGCAAACCATCAGTAATCAAATTTCCATTAGCCAGTGATGGGTGTGAAGAGACAAGAAAAATACTGAGTCAACAGAATTCCAATTACAGTTCTGTGAGTATCCTGCTTTAAATATGACAAAGTAAGGAGCTGTTTTCCCAAGAGGATGGTCTTCTGATGAGTAAGCATGGCTCTGAGTATTTCACTGGAGGAAGTATTTGGCAGGAACAAGAGCAGTGAAACAAACCTTTCTCAAGTGCCTCTGAAGAGAGGAGGAAAAGTGGTTTCCTTTGTGGATGAGTCAGTCTTGCTCTGGAATTGCTCTAGAAAGCATGGAGAAGCTTAAAAGTATGATGGGACTGTCTCTGAGACGTGATTCTTCATGCTGGGTTTGCAGCACGATACTATTTCTTTCATTTAATCTGTTTTGGAGGTGCTGCTCAGCTTTGGGTGGGTTGTGCCAGGTGAAGGAGGCCATGAGAAGCTACAGAGCACAACCATTCCTTGGGAAAACATGAGGAGACATCCTTGCGGCTGGGGGGGAGGCAGGTTTGGTCCCAAAAATGAGGGAGTCAGGAGAGAGGAGGAGAACTGACTTCCCTACAACCTTCATGCCTTTCACAACCCTGTAACTTTTCTGGATTTTGCCTCAAAACTGTCTTTGCTACACCACACATGAGTTTGAGATGTAATTAATATTAATAAAGCCCATTATGTAAAATTAGCCATAGACAGGAGATTCTTTAAAAGGTGAAATCATAATAGTCATGATCAGTGTCTGTGTTGCTTGGAAACTAAGAGCTGTCCTGGGCTGCTCCTCAATATTTGCCTTTCATTACAGATCTTTCTGTCCACTTGTGGAAAAGGAGTTTTAAAGGAAAGAAATTACTAAAAAGAAAAGTCTTTCTCTGAGCTTTGGTGTTTTTTTGCAGTTGGTTCTTGTGTCTGGCAGGTGAAGGACCTGTCGCAATGTTGCCCTGCAAGAAGCAAGAGCAGCAGCACAGGGGGATGTAGGGCACTGTGTTTGTTTGTTTGGGGAGTATTTTTTGGGGATCCTAATTACTCATTTTTCCAGTCTGCCTTCAGAAATGTTGGGATTGGTCCCCAATCAGATGTTGTGTCTGCCAACCCCTCCATTTGCTGCAGAGACTTTGGCCACGGAGCTGCGGACACGTCCTGCAGCCCCTCCAACAGCTCTGCCACCAGCATTTAGGTGCAGCCTTCACATAAAGCAGCCCCCTACTTCCAAAAAAACTGCAGCAGAAGAGCATAGGCTTAAAAACAATCCCAGGAGTGGCACGTTCAGCTAATCAGGAGTTGCCATTGTCTCGGCATTTCTGCTCACAAATCAGTTGTACTTCGGAGGCTGAAGCAGGGAGTCACCACTGGAGCCTGATTACACATTTCAAGTGCTGCCTGATTAAATTAAACTTGGTGCTGTTTATGGCTGATTTTGAGCAAATGGGAAAAGTCAGAGATGGGATCCAGGCACTTTGAGCTGATCCAGATTTTGAGAACGAAAAATTCACAACTCAGACTCAGACCTGGATCCAAGTTTTATCCTGAGGCCCTTGTCTTCAGAGTAGACTGATTCAAAATCTTGCAAGGAAGGGCTCTGGGTTATTCCCCTGTAGTAAACTTGTATTTGCTTAGAAATAACTGACTTAATTCTTAAGGACTCTGGAGGGCTTGTGTCCTCGGCACTGAGTTCACCATAACAGAGATAAAGTGCTAAACCACAGAGTGGTTTACTTAAACACAGAAATATGTATCAGAAGGTATTTCATCAGTTCCTCCAGTCCAATCCAACATCTTTGCAGGTTAGAACACGTATTGTGTTTCAGCCTTTTGATTAATTGCATGGTACCAAAACCATACGTATTTATAGCTTGCAGAATTAGATAAATTCTCCAGATGTGGCTTCCTTTTAGTTATGCTGAGATGAATAGAGATCAAAGCCTTTGATCTTTAGCCTGACTGAAACCTGCTGCTGACACAAGTCTAGAAAATGATGCAGTGAGGGGAACTGGCCACTCTCAACTTGCTCCAGAAGTATCTCAAGCAAAATGTATGGGAAGAAACTTGTGAAGGATATTTCTATACACACCATTGAGTCTCTGCTCCTCAAAGTAGGAGACAGTTTTCAATGAACCTTTTACTCTTAACAACATATTTAAATAGATTGATTTTCTGTTCCAGCTCAGAAATGATTTAGGACCTTTCAGTGCATGCATATCCTCTCTGATACACAGAACTGGCAGGAAATGTCATCATGAGCTAGTTTATAGCCTCAATTAAGGCTATTTCCATTGCTCCAGATGTGTAAAGCAGACTTATAGCTGAGTTCCTGGTACAGTGAACTCCCTGATGCATCCTAGGCTCAGCACTGCCAGCTCAATGATATCTTCTTCATGACCCTTGGAAAAAATGATGAACAGCCAGGGAGCTGCAAATTCAGACTGAATTCTGGCAAGATGAACATTTTAAACAAGTCTTAGGCAGTTAGGCAGATAGCACAGTCTGAAAACTCTTATCTGGTCCCACTGGCTGTTCCAGCAGCCACAGCTGCAGAGCAGTGCAAGGTCCTTTGTGGCCACTTCTGCCCCTCTCTGCAGCTTCCTAAGCCCCACCCCATGGCCATAAACCCACAGCTCTTCAGGTGATATTGCCAAGAGAGTTCTGATTCCCGTGGCCAAACATCTCATGAACTGTTTTCTCTAGAAGAAGCTGATACTAAAAAAAAAACAAAACACAACAAATAAACCCACAAAAAAAATCCCCAACAAACCAATAACAAAAAGAAACCTCAAAAACTTTAGGTTGAAGTTCACCAAAAAAAAAAAAATCACTCAAAGACACTACAGTACAGGTGACCCACAGGAACTTGGAGAAGGGCTGAAAGAATAAGGAGAAAAAGATGATTAATAATGAAGTGAAATAAAAAGGAGAATGGGCTCCACAACCACCAAATACACTCTGATTGTACAACAGGCAGGAAGGTCAGATGGCTACTGCCTTTTATCAGAGATAGAGGAATCACCCAAGACCAAAGCAACCTCAGAGGAGGTTTTGAAATTGGCTGGGGCTGACTTAATCCTGCAGTCCTTGAAGAACCAGCTTTAGTAATCTCAGAACTCCAAATTCAGGGATGGGCTGGGGTGATACCAGAAGACTGATGTATTGCCTGTCTTTAAAAGGTGGGAGAGGTGAGAGGAAAAAGAGCAGGAGAATTGAACAGTCAGCTTACCCTCAAAATCCAGAAAAATGCTGGAGCAAATAGACATATACCTGGAAAATAAGATGAGAAACAGCCAATACAGATTTGTCAAGAACAAATCCTGTCACAGTGCTCTAAGTTAATTTTAAAGAGTAACAGGCCATGGGGATAGAAGAAAACCAGGAGATATCAAACATATTGACTTCAGTAAGGCTTTTGACACTGATGGTATTTTGCTTTTTGTCCCTTGCAGCATTTCCCTTTCTTTTATAATTCCTTTAAAAAATAACCCTGAGGAAAATGAAAATATATTATTAACCAATTTAAAAGACTCTTCTAAGTTTAATGGTTCAAGATAAAGTATAAAACAGAGGACAAACATTAGAATTTGTGAAGGGTGTTCTCCATACCTCTCAAGAACTCACAGGGGGCTGAGATCCCCTCTCAGGTGATGAGGGGTTTGTGTCTGTCCATCTGTGAATACAAGGACAGACCTGAGGAATGAGGTGCCTTCCCACTGCAGGCTCACTAGGGCAGAGCAAGGTGAAAGTCTCATTTTCCCTGTGCAGCTCAGCCTTGTAGAAACACAGACCACCCTCAGGGCCCAGCACCTCCGTGTTCAACCATCTGTTTGGGAGAAAGGAGCTGAGGGAAAGAAATGAAGACATTTTGCTGCACAGGTAATAACATCTGAGCAGCCAAAAGTGTGATATTTTGAGCAAAATACATGATGTATTTGGGTATGAGGTGGGTGCTGTTGTACATATGAGAATGAGGATGTTGGACTGTTGGATTATGCCCCTTTACATTTCCCAGGAAACTGAAAATCTCCCCCCTGTTTCGTTATCTCTGCACGTCAGCACTGTTGTAAAACACATCACACACGTTTCTTTCCTTAACAGCAAACTTCTGGCCATGCTTAATTACTGCCATCACCTTTTGTTCTGCTTTGTGATGGTTTGATTATTTTACAGTGCAGAAAAATACTCTGCCTTTAGACAGAATGCAAGCTGCAAAATTCTATCTCCCTCTGCCTCTTCCAGAAGTTTCTTGGTCCTGACAGTTTTATTCTGCTGGTGCATCAATATTTGGCTTGTGATAAGCATCATCCCCCTTCCAAACCTTCTCTTTTCCCCTCAAATTATGCTACCACTCAATTGAATGTCCCAGCTTAGCTAAAGGGACACAACCACCCTCTTTCTTTTACTTTTTTTTTCCTGTAAGTGTGGCATCCTTAACCACGCTGTCACAAACCTACCTAATGGAGACCACTGGAAATAGGGAATGGAAAATGGATGGGACTGTGGAGCATGAACAATCCTCTTGTTTCTGAGATAGGCACAATGCAATAGTATGGAGGAAGCAAAGATGGGCACAGTAGAAAAAAAATCAGCAGTAAACAGAGAGATAAATGACCAGTACACAGCTTACAAGCCAAAATATGGCCCTCTGGAGCTGTACTGAGAGAATAATGGCCACTTGCACCAGGTATAATGTGTGGTCTGAGCCCTCTCACCTCTCTGGGCTGCTCAGCTGAACTGAAGCCAAGCACAAGAGCAGCTTGTTGTCCCCTGTATTGCTCAGGTATTGCCCTGAGCCTGCTGTTCAGCCAGCACTGTGCCTCTCAAGGGGAGCAGATTTTGCCCTTCAGCCCTTATGTGATGTCCTGCTGTCACACCACACCCAGCAGCACACAATCACCTTCTGCAGTTTTATCTCCCTGTATATTTTTATGGCATCACCCTCCATCCCACTCCACCTGTCTGTCCTCATCCCTCCTGGCCTGCAGCTCTGGAGCAGGCAGCTGCCTCCTCATTAGCTTTATCTGTAATGAAAAAAGTTTACAGTCTCCAAAAGCCCCAAACCCATATGGTTCAACATCTGATTTGTTTCAAGTCGCTTAAGTCACAGGTCGAAAACCCTCCCTTGTGCACATGCCTTGGAGTCAGGGTGTGGATTTCTCTGGAAAAAAGTCTCCTGTCTGCCTTTGAAGGGAGCAACTTTGCCTTTGATGTAGCCATGAGTGAGGAGATGGCTCAGCTCAGGGTGTGTTCCCTTCACAGATACCTTAACTGTTGGGCATTATTTACAGTTCATATAGAAAACTAAAAGCAGAGTCTTACATTGGTAACCCTGGCCAGGCTGGATTTAGTAAGATTTGAAGGATGGGGGGGATGTAGGTGTAGGTATTGTCACACAAAAGGAATAGGTATTGTCATTTTTTGTTTCTTCCAAGGGGAGTGAGTGCTCTCCCTGGGAAGGCTCCAGGGTCAGGTGAGGACACTAACAGGCATTAGTGACCCTGAGCAGCTGGGACACACCCTCAGCTCTGCCCAGGAGCCCATTTAAGCTCAGCCCAGGCCCTTCTGTCTCTCCCTGAGCTGGGTCAGGGAGGTTCTGGTCTCCTGTTCAGCCACTTCTGTGCTGGCCCTGGGCCCCTGAGGTGGGCTCAGCTCTGTGGGCTTCCTGCCAGGATGGACCTGCCTGGGAATTGCTGGATTACCCTCCTTGCATCTCACCATGACCTGTGGCTTGTCCTCTGACTTGTTCCATCACCACAAACTTGGCTGTTGCTGTGGGCTCGTGGTTGAACCATGATCTGCGGGTCTGCCCTGCTCACCTTGCTCAGGTACTGAGGGCTGTGCTGGGTGTGTGACCAGGCTGGGCTCCTGCCTCCCATCCCTGGGAGGACTTTTAAACCTTAAATCTGTTTGGTTTAAATTAAGTTTGGTAAAATGACTCATGGCAGGGGCTGAAGCAGTCAGTGAAGGGTGGCTCTTTCCCAGGGCTGCAGAGCTTGTGCTGGGGAGATGGTGGTGCCCAGGGCTGCCTTCCAACTGGTAAATAAAGGTTTATTTGGGGGGGTAAATGGATTAAGTCTGCTAATGCAGTGTGGGGTGTGCCATGTCCTTTTTTGGGAGCAGGAGGATAATAGGGTGTTCAGGTGAGCCCATAGACTCCAGCTGGCACAGGGCCACCAGAACTCTATACACCTCAAACATTATGAATTGAAAAAAAAGAAAGTATTATAATAATAGATTATATGAATGGTTAAAAACATAGTTCTGTATGCCCAAGTTATCAGTGTAGAAGGCTGCCTGGCCCTCTGGCATCCACCCCAAGACTGAAACCCAGGGATGTTGGTATTCCCTGGAAGTGGGGCAGAGTTAGTACCATCTGTGCAGCATTCTTCTAATGTCTGATACTTTCCCAAAGAAGTCTATGTGATATGGAAACAAGGCTGCTTTATTCTGGTGTGTAATTGAACTGATCAATCCAAGTAACTGCAGGTTTACTCCTAATTGAAGTTGAATCCAAATTTCCATAGCCACTGGCACCCATGGCTTGCTTTTATATTTTCAACCATTTCTGTTGCCTTTGCTCCCCTCACAGGTCAAGGAGCTCCCTGTGAGCACCACAGACCTGTGCTGTTGTCTCATGGTTAGTTACCCCATGCACTGCTCTCATCTTTCTGTACTGGTACAAACCCAGTGTTTTGTTTGGATTAATCACAAGCTGTAAGAAACAGTTTCCTGCATCCTGACATTGGCACTGAGCTCTGTCGGGGGGGAAAAAACCTCTTTTCTGGTTATTAAATTGTCTATCCAAAGTTGAAGAGTGTGTTGCAGCTGAAATGCTGATAAAAGCACTAAATGTGGAGCTGCTAATACAAAGCTATAGCAGCAATTTAGTTTGCTATCAGGCAGTAAATAAGACTTACCTGCTATTCTTTGATCAACCTTTTTTCTGTTATGAACTGCATGTGTTGACAAATTATGTCACCAAAAAGAAATTTGAGTCTTTGATGAAATAACAGGAAACATGCATGTGCTGGAAGTTTAAAAAATGCATCTTAAAAAGCTGCTGCAGGATTTTGGAGAGTGGGATTCTTGCTCGAGGTGCAGGAGGAAGGGCTGGGTTGGAGATGGGACAGCTGGGGCCAGGAGCAGTCAGAGTGGCCTCAAAGCCACCCTGAGCCCCACACAGGCTTTGAGGGGTGTTTTAACCAGAACAATGGAGCTGCAGCCAGCAGATGTGGCTGATTCTGCTTTGGGTTGGCAATAATAAATTGGGAATCTCTTTAAAGGGGGGGAAATGGATGTTTCTTTAGAGGAGGGGCACCTCAAAGGGAGCAGCACTCTGTGGCACCACACTGTGACAAGCAACTGTTTAAGGGTGAGGTTTGGATTCATGGCTTTAACAGGGTAAAACTTCATTATTAGAGTGTTGACAGTGGAGCTTGAAGGGCCCAGTGGAGCTTAGACATGAGTCTCGGTCAAATTCCAGCTCCCTGAACCGTTTCCCAGAATGTTAGACAGGACTGAAACCAAGAGGTTTCCACGGCTGCTTCTTGAAAAACACGGCAGGAGAGCCAAGAGAAACGAGATCCCACAACAAGGGAGAAGTGTGAAGTTGGAAAGCGCAGATTTGGACCTGAACTCCCCCAGAGTCCAGAGGCTTTTAGATCCAAATTCTTCACTTGCTTTGTCTCAGAGTGTGAGGCTGCCCCTTGCATCCTCCCTGCTCTGAATTCTTCCCAAGTGCAGGAGGCAGAGAGAGTCCCAGCCTTCCTGAGGTCAGGGGTTTTTTTCTCCTGTAACTAAAGTCTGCAGTCAAAATCTCTAAAAGTTGGTTCTTTCCTAACTATAGGCATGTGATTGAGGTTGGCTTTTGTGAAGTGTATAAGGTCTCCTGTACCATGCTGGGGTCCAGCTGGCTCCTTACCCTGTCTCCAGCAGTCTCAGCCTCCCCCTGTCTCAGAGGCTGCAGAAGAGGATCCATGGGAAGTTGGGGCAGGCACATGCACAAAAAGTCTGTTCCCCATGATTTTTTTTCTCCCCCCAAATGTGTTATTCTAACACTTAGTGGGGCTGGCTTCAATCTTGATCTTTGCCCAGGCTGTGGCTCTGGATATACAGATATACTTTCCCACACAGGTCTTGGGTGTCTCCTTGACTGTTGCTGATTTATGAGCACCCAGACCTCTTCTAGCAAATCTGACAGCACACTTTATCGGTTTTGAGCTCGACTCTTCACCTTAATGAACATTAATTGACCACTAGATTAGATACTAGAAAGAAATCCTTCCCTGTGAGGGTGGGGAGGCCCTGGAACAGGATTCCCAGGGAAGCTGTGGCTACCCCATCCTTGGAAGTGTTCAATGCCAGGTTAGACAGGGCTTGGAGTAACCTGGGCTAGTGGAAGGTGTCTCTGCCCATGGCAGGGGGTGGAACGAGATGAACTTTAATGTCCCTCCCAACCCAAACCGTTCTATCATGATTCATTAATATTAGAGTTAAATTATCCTTTATGTAGTAATATATTCAAATGAATAAGAATTAAGCTCAGAGGAATTACATGGGAATCTTTCACTTATCTTTCCAGTGGCTTCAGCACTCACTGATCTGAGTTCTCATCCCCTCCTCCTGAATGTTTCCCATGGGATTGGGAGCTGGGCAGCAGCTCTGCCAGGGTAGCACTTCAAATCGACCTTGTCCAGCACATTTCAACCATGGCTGCTCTATGAATAAATTCATTTCTCCTTTCCCACTGACTGGCATGTGCAGGATGGTCAGGCAGACCCCACAATTAATGGGGAGAGACTCACAATTCATCTTAATCTCTCTCACATAGATGGCTCAATAAATACATTTGATCACAGCTTTGACGGAGCTCCAGCAGCCACCAGAGAGCTCAAGAAATCAGTGTGTTCAGTCAATTTTTAACCTGGAGAAGCACCCAGTGAAAGGTGTAGATCCATTTGCTGGGAAAACAGCTGAATTGGAGAAATGAAACATCTCACCAGGAACAAATATTGTTTGACAAGGTCGGGGGTAGAAAAATGCTTTTCATGGTATTGTTCTGCCTGAGGCACCTCCCTTTTGCTGCCAACATAATATACAGGAGGGATGTTGGTAATAGGAGTGAGATGGGATTATTGACAGCTTTCCCCTCTTCTTTCTTCCTGCGTCTCATCACAGCCACCAGCACAGCATGGGGAAAAATACCCTCTATGAAGTTCCTTTGCTGCCTTTTTGCTAAATTAACCTGCACAGGGGTGATTGTCCTGGAGGAGGAAGGGGATTAGCCCTTCAAAATCCTTCTGATCCTCAGATCTGCAGGAGTCTCACAACTCCTCCAGAGACATTTTTCACTTGTGGTGAGTGGAGAGGTGTCTATGTGCTCCTTCCAAAGGTCTGGAAAGGGCAGCTAAGGAAAATCAACCTACTGCAGCCCCTTAGGGGAAATTCTGGGGATTCCCAGAGCTGGAGAGGCTTCTGACCACCCCTTTGGTAGTGGAGGTACAACCAGGTGGAGCTCTGCCCCTGTCTGAGGCTGCTTTCTGCTGGCTTGGGGCTGTGCTGCAGAGACTTGCCAGCTGTGGCTGCCCACAGAAACAGGCTCTTGAACCTAAAGGGAGGATTGTGATTCCAGACAAGCCCTGCTGCACCACCTGTGCAGGGGCAGGTCTTTCTCCTCCCTTCTCCCTAAAATGAATCCATTTGTTTTGTCTACATCTCCTGGATCTGGCAGGAGAGTCTCTGTAAGTCCAAGGAGTAGGAGGTCACAGCTATGCAGGAGAGGAGCACCTTTTTAATTGAGAAAAGGACTAGAGTTGCTGTGGGAAGCCTGGGATGGATTCCTTCTAAAGCCTTTTTTTACCATTTGGGTGATGTGAAGGGGCCTTGACATAACCTGACTTCAGGAGAAAGCCTAGAGTCCAGTCCAAGAGCAGTAAAACGTCTGTGGACTCCAAACCTGCCCTAATGTGAGCTTGAAAGTGAGCTCCAAAGCCCTCCTGCTTACCTTTGAAACTATAACCTTCTTGTGCAAGTGAAGTTCAGCCAGTCACCAGCTTGCAGGCTCTCAGATCCCCCTCCCTGTAAAGAATAAACACTGCCTTCCCACCTTATTGACTGCCCTGCACTGCAGGGGAACAGCAGTGCCTGTGGAAGAAGGTCTGGGAGGATTCTTTTTTTTCAGCTTCCTGTCGTTATCTGAAGCCTTCATCTCTAAAATGTGAAGGCTTTTATAGACTTTGTATTCTATTAGTGTAACACTGAATGCCCTCGTTCTTCAGGTATTTATAGCAGCTTCTGCAGCTCCCATAATAACTCTTGGTGGCTCAGCACCTCACAACATGATGTCTTGTTATCCCCATTTCACAGATGTGGAAATAGGGCACACGGAAATTAAGTGGCTTCTGCAGGATTTCCTATAACCCACTGCAATGCCTTGACTATAACACCACTTTCACCTAAGTTTATAGCTCCCATACTGTTCTGTGGGCTTCAATATTCTGTTAGGATTATACACTGAGAGACATCAATATCAATGTGAAAGTAGTGCCCTCATTTTCAGCAGTTCTGAGGAACCTCTGATGTCTCTGGACTCAGCACAGGCATTTAGGACCTCAGAAACAGGCTGAGGTTTAGCTGCTTAAAGAATAGCTCCCCTTGGTCTCCACCAGGAGCTGAGCTGCAGAGGAGCCAGGCTCCAGAGAACCCAGGGCAGAAGGGAGGTGCAGGGCCCCCCAGGAGCTGTGTGGGCACACATGGAATTGTGTTATGGAACAGCAAGGCTCTTCCCACTGGCCTGGTGAGGCTGCACGGTCTCTGAGATACTAAACATGCTGTTCTCCTTCCATGCCTCAGTTTCCCCATCCACAAATTGTGTGGTGATAATTAACCACCGCACCAAAGTGGCAGACAGCTGGATTCTTTCCCAGAGAAATTTTTTCTTGCCTCCCAGGACTAGACATGTCCTGAATGGTACCATGCTGCTGCTGGACATGAGCTGATTCAAACCCAGCTCTGGGTGACAAAATGGTTCCTTCTGCTTGCAAACAGTCCCAGGCTCCGCTGGTCTCACTCAGAATCTCTAAGTATGATTTTTCAAACTCAACCCTTTTTATCCTGGTTTGCTACTAAGGCAGCCTTACTCTAAGGTATGAAACTCTTGCTGACTTCCCCAGCACCACCAGTTCTGGTGTCAGGTCCGTGACAGGAGTGTGATGTAGGGCTGGACTGTTTGGACACTTGATCAGTGTGATGTTTCACAAGGTAATGTGGTGGTGACACATTATAATGAAGCTCTTTACTATTATTCCCTAATGCTGGAGCAGCTTTGGGATGCATGGTGTATGCAGGCAGGGAAGGATGGCATTTGGGCAAAGGACTGGTGTTGATACAGGGATCCCTCTGTAAGCTGATGGATATATTCCTGCTGTGGGATGGTTTTATGCATCCAGAGATGTTTCCTTCCTCTGTTCTGCACAGCAGGCCCTCACAAAGCTTGGGCACCACCAAAGCACCTGCTTTTTTGTGCCACGAGGAACAACTCTGGGCTAATCATAGAACAGAATCACTGAATGGTTTGGGTTGGAAGGGACCTAAAAGATCATCTTGTTCCAACTCCCTGCCATGGGCAGGGACACCTTCCAGTAGACCAGGTAGTGAGTGGCACTGGGCTGAGCTGGATCAGCAGGTGCTTAGCATCAGTTCCCATCCTCCCCCAAAAAACACACAGAGCTGAACCTCCAGCTTTGTTGAGAAGGAGAGCTTGCCTTGTCCTGAACCACACTGCACTTGAGACTGTGTTGGAGACTCCAGGAAAATGGCTTCTCCCAATAAAACCATATGAAGGCAGCAGTTCATGAGGTTTTCATTAACCTTGCTCTGGGAATATCTATTACTTCCAGCCACAGGGTCTGGTACTGCTTGGTACTGAACACACGTGTAACAAACCATTCCTGCCCCAGAAGAGCCAGCAGTGCAAAGCTGTGCCTGCTTTGGGGAGGTTTGGCTGCAGCACATGGACATCAAAGGTCTGCAAAACCTCCCGTGTCTGTGTGTTACACAGATGGAATCTTGGAAAACTGGTAGGTAGGAACACAGGACGTTTTAAGAAGGATTACATTTAGTGCAGTACAATAGCCCTTTATAGCCAAGGCCTTAATGTGCTGCTGTTCATGGTGGTAATTAGTTGGATTAAGTTGTACTGATATAAACAAAGTATTAATGACAGTTCCAGTGAATGGAGTGAGCAGCACCCGTCCTGTGCCAGCTGCAGGGGCAAAGCATTGGGTTCTTGTGCTGCTGGGGAGGACTTTCACAGCCAACCCATGAACATCCAGCTGCTAAATAGAGCAGGATGGGGAACAGAAGCCCTGCTGGCATCCCAGCAGGCAAGCAGGTACCAAACCCCACACGGGCAATGGCAAATACCTCATCGTGTGAGAGATGGAGGGCTCAGAGCAAGAGGTGAAGCAGCGAGGCTAAGAAGTAGAACATAAGATCAGATTACAGCTTTGGTTTAATTGCATTGTTTAATTCCAGTTTCTAGTGCTCTGAGAGTAGACATCAAATAGAGTGTTAAAATTATTTGAAACCAAGCTACAAGTCTCAACATCAGAATGCCTATTACACTTATCTGTGACCTTCTCAACATTAAAACCACCATATTATTATTATTGTACATTTTCAGATTATTATTAGGCTTCTGAACTCTGCTGCAGCTTGATTTATAGAAACTGCTTAGTCACTGGCAGCAGTGCTGTGCTGGGAGTGGGAGAGATGCTCGCTGGTGTTTCAGCAGAGGCTCCTGCCAAGAAGCAGCCGCTGCCCTTGACAGATCATTGAGAGCTGGTGAGCATTTCCCTCTCCTGTAGAACTTCTGGAATAGCTGCAAACCAAACCAACCTCCTTCCCTGTGAAGAGTAGGGGTGAAAAAACTCCAGGCTCATTTAATCCCTTCCAGTTGTTTGGGGCACGTGTATGTTGTGTTTTGCATGAAAAGTGACCTTCTGGTTTGCATTGTGTGCATTGCTGGGAGCGCTGCTCTGGATTTTGGGGGGGTTGTGATCCTGTGAAATTGGGGTTCAGGCTTTGGAAGGAGCAGTTAGACAGGGCAGAAGCAGCTGGCAGCGTGGGAAGGAGCTGCTGTGCAGCCAGGTGGGGATGGGAGGTGGAGGGGCTTGGCATGGTCCAGGCACTGGGGCACTGAAGAGCCCTTCCAAAATTCAGTGCAGGGGCAGGGTGCCTGCTGCTCCATCACAGCAGTGGTGGTGGTGGTGGTTTCTGGGACCCCACCCACAGCAGCAAATGCTCTGAGCAGAAGTTGCAGGACAGGCCCTTACAAGAAGGGTGTTTTCCCTGGGTTGCACATGGGCATAGTAAATGCTAATAATTTACAACTGCCTAAACAAACCAATTACAAACCTCTTACTTTCAGCTATTTGCTGAGTAATGACTATGCTGAGCTCTCTATAAAGCACAGACAAAATCAGTCCTCAGCCCTGTGTGCCCTGAATGGGTAGGGAGTGATGCTTTGTCCACCACCTCTTCAGCCAAGCTGCATTGTCCCCACTGCTCCAGCAGCCCTGCAGTTCTGATAGCAGCAGTCCAGAGCCCTTTGAAACCTGCAACAGAATTAAACTTTAAGAAAAAAAAAAGGAAAAAGGGTATCAAACACTTCCAGAACCAGCTAGTGGAGTGTGCCTGTTTGCAGCATGCTGGTATCCCGGAGATTTAAATGGGATAGTTCAAAGAACACACATTGGGTAAGTAGCTTAGGCTTTAGTTTTATTCACACTGGAGGAAGCCATTGCCAGACATTTTCAGGGAGCTAACAGGGGAAAAACAATGGCTCTATTTGGCAGAGTCCAGTGGATGAAAAGTACCAAAGGTGTAAAGTCCAAAACTGCTGAAAATAGTGGAAAAATAATGGATTAGTTCTTCTTTCCTGACTCAACACCTTTATTCTTTGACATTTATTTTTTTACTGCCTTTGCTCCTGTAATGCATAGTGGTGACTCATGTGGAAGGTCTGTAATAATGTTTCATTGCTGTTGAAGTCACCAGATAACCACTAATCATCCTCTGGTCCTGCACAGTTCTGTATGTTTAGAGTATGGCCAGGAATGGGCTGACATTGATAGAATGGGGTAAAATAAGAGAGAGAAAGCATTACAAAGCAGGAACTGAGTAGTCAAGCACACAGAAAACAATGGTTTATATATCTGTTGGAAATAAGAAAGGGCAGGTGATAGTCTGGTGATGCCCAGAGCTGTTTCATGGGATAGCTGGTGGCAGAATAGTGCACTCCTGCCCTTCTGTTCAAATAACTGCACTTGCTCACAGACACAATGTTTGAGTCAATATTTCCAGGAGCTTTGCAACTCACTTATCCCCAGACCATACCTGGCACTTTTTGGCCTTTCAGAGAGCGAGGCTCATTCCATGGGGTCCTGCAGAAATGTGGGGCTGAGGCTCTGGAGAAGGGACTCCGGAGAAGTGCCTGTTTCAGCCTTGGTTTTGGTGTTGGAGGAGGGAGGTGCCACCTCCCTTCAAGTCTTTGTGCCTGGTTCTGAGTTTTCCAGCTCGTTCAGATGCCTGGGGGTGTTGCTGTGTGGAGCAGAGAGCCTGTTCCCAGAGATTTGACTTGGTTTCCTCTCTTAGCAGGGACATCTGAGGGCCATATTCTAAGTAGAGACATCATGGCTTGGCCTAATAATAAACCTATTGACTTAAGGCATTTTGGGGCATAAATACAATAAATTTGTACTTTACTGAGCATAGTGTTGGCCAAGTCCCTTCTAGCCAGAGGCTATCTCTTCTGAAGCAACCAGAGCCCCAAATGCAGCAAAATGGAGAATTTATAACAAAAGAGAAGTGCTGGCTTGACAACATTGCACAGTCCCATCCCAGTCTGCATCCAGTTCTCAATTATTCTCTGCCTTCAGTCCAATAGTAAGGTCACATTTATTTCCTTGGCTCTGCTGTGTTAATGAAAAAGCCACTTAACAAAACAAATAGAAGGAAGGACATTTGCAACAAATTATGGTATTGCTGATCAGTCACATTGTGCTGGAAGTTACACACTGAAGTTCAGCCCAGGCAGCTGATCAATGACCTGGCAGCTTGGCACTGGTGCACACTATCAACTTAATAAATCAATGTAATTTCACTCCCCATGCCAGAATATATATATGCAGTCAATATGACATCAATATTACATAAAGATGGTTAAAACTTAATTGCCCAAACACCCTGTTCTCCTGCCTGCTGTGCAGCCCCACTGGTGCTCCAGCAGGCTGGGCAGAATTCGGCCACCTATTCCTTAAATAACCCCCTGGGCATCATTTAAAATCATATCTTTAAAGGGTTTTTTTCTTTTTTTTCTTTCTTCTTTTTTTTTTTTCCCAACCACAAGGGAAGTCAGCACTCCAGGATATCACTCAAGGCTGACCAAGCTGCCAGGCAGCTCTCTGCTCCCGGGAGGACGCGGTGTGACGGCGGGTCCTGGCGCGGGCGGCAGGAACTGCAGGAATGGGGTTTCTCCTCGGTGGCAGATGCACATCTTGGCTGGTTTATTCTTGGCTTCCTCTTCTTAATTAGCTCTGACATTTTAGCTGTCGTAATATGGGCTTGGCTTAGAAAGTTACGGCTGAAAACACTGAGTTTTGCTGCAAACAAGTTTGGTTGAAGTACAGGGAAACCAGGATGCTTGTGACTGTCTGGAAGCTTTGGGATGGGCTGGACCATGGAAATACAGGAGCTTCTGGGCATGCTGGTGGTCACTTGTTCCCACACCTGAGAGCACCACTTTCAGTGCTCTCTGCGCTTGTACTTCACTCTACAAAGAATCACAGAAACTATGTAGTTTGTACTGATTTAAAAAAAAAAAAGGCAATTTATATAACTATTTAGAAACAGTTTTTTTAAGGACATTGAAGACATCCTGACAGGATTTTTGTAAGTGCCTCAGCCTCTGCAGCCAAGTGACACACTCAGCTCCCAACATCTAATATTTTAGACCAGATATTTTGCCTGGAACCAAAGCAACATCAACTCTGGTACGTACTCCAAGCCTCTGACTTGGCCATGGCCTCAGCCTTTCTGGGAACATGCCTGGCCCTTTTCCACCTGCTGTTTGTCCCAGATCATGCCAACAGGAGAAGGGACATTTGGGCACTACAGACCCACCCTGACACAGCCACTTTGGTTGTGTCCTCACAACCTCAGCTGCATTTTTCAGATGCCATCACGTGCTCCAGCCACGGGGAATACTTGCAAGAGATGTCTATATCATTCCTCTGGGCTTAATTCTTATTAATTCAACTATATTACTGTATGAAGAATATTTTAACTGTAATATTAATTAATCATCAAAGAATGATAGAATGCTTTGGGTTGAAAGGGACCTTAAAGTTCAATCCATGTTCTGCAGGTACTTTGGTGGTGATTCGGTTTGGCTAAAGTTTAGCTGAGAGCAGAGCAGGGAGCAAGGAAAGGAGGGAAGAAAATCCTGGCTCATCTGTTGCCCAGCCACAGTCAGAGCTGAGTTTGGCTCTTTTTCTGGCAGAAGGGAGTTGTAAGAACAGTTTTGGAGGAGGAGAAAGGAGTGGCTGCTCAGATTTTATCGGGAAAGGTTTTCCCAGCCTCAGAAGAAAACTGGGCAGAATGTGAGTCTGTGCTTTGGGAAGGAGCTGACAGATGGATTGTAGAGGCTGGTTAGGGGCAAAGGTTATGGGCTGGCTGTATGGGAGGTGGGTTATTGGTTCAGCCAGGTAAGAGGAGATGTGCAAAGGTAATAGGAATAAAGAGGAGAAGGCAAGAAGCTTGTAAATTATGTAAAAGAAGGACTGGTGTGGTGGTGGAGAGAATTGATGTGTCTTGAGGGCAGCTGCTAAAACTGAAGATGGCAACAGCTGATATAAGAAAAGGGAGGCTTGGAGGAGAGTATTTAAAATTTAATGTTTTAGAGACGATAAAAAGAGAAACTTTGAGACACAACTCTGAAGAAATCCAGCCTGGTATCACCTGGGTGAGAAGAAAAGGTGGAAAAGAGAGAGGATGGCAGGAAAACACCTATTCCCAGCTTGCTGGGAGGGGTGGAAAGCAGTGACCGAGCTGCTCTGTACAGTTCTTGCAGTTTTTGAGTTATCTGAGTATTTTTCCAATGTAATTTGATTAATGGATTATTTTTATATCATTATTGAGAGTGTCCCAGAATGTTGGTGACTGCAGGTGTTCCCTGGCTACACAATCAGCCTGGTTCTTCCCCACAGGACACCAGTTCCACACAAACTTGGTTTCTTTTGCTGTTTCCAGAACAGCAGGCAGAAAAATACTCTGCGAAAATTCTAACTTGTGGTGACTTATGCCTTCTAACCCTGGCCATCACTCAAACAAAAAATGGCAGTGGGCTGTGGAAAAAAAGAAAAATAATTGAAAAATAGATTCTTACGTCTTTCCAAACCACCAGAGCAGTTTGCCCATTCCTGGGAAAAGATGCAATCAAGCAACATTTCCCTCAATGTCAGAATGCAGGATAAGGCTTGGATGAGGTTTTCAAAGAAGATAATTTTATATTTGTCCTGTCAAATGCAGAAATAATCAGCTTTTTCTTCCTCTTATCCTAAATATTTACATCTAGGTTTGTTTTCCTTCCTTAGTTTGCTTGGTTGGAAAAAAATTATATTGATTTTTGTTTGTTTGTTTGTTCATGTTGGATTAAAAAACCAGGATGTAGAATGGTTGGAGATGGGTTGGGGGGGATTTATCAGTTACACTTGGAGGGTGTCATATCCCAGTATGGTATGATGGGAAGAAGGTATGAAATCCTGGATCCAGCAGCATCAGTAGCAATACTTCCTTTAGTTTTCATTACCTATATTAGATAGAAATAATAGAATAATTCATACTTTCAAAAGCAAACAATGATTTCTCCAAATTAAGTGACTCAGTAGTGATCCTCTTCAAACTGGAAGGATCCACCCTACTCTGAGTTGCCAACCACCCCAGCAGCAGTTGTGTTTCTATCTGGAGAAACCTTCAGCACAGCTCTGGCTTGGAATTTGCTCAGGTTTCCATGGGGAGATCCCAAACTGCAGCTGGGGTGGGATGGTGAGGAGCAGTGCTGCTCGTGCCACGCTGCTGGGGAGGATTTGGATCACACCTGAGCTCCTGTGGCCTTGCTGAGGGGGGAGCAGGTCTGTGTGCCTGAGGCATCTCCCTCCCCAGAGCTCTGCCCGAGGGAGCTGTGCAGCCAGGAGCTCTCCTGGGCTTTGCAGAGGTGTTCTGTGTCCCTGCACCCCTATGCTGTGGCAGCCAGCATTTCCTCTCAGCAGATGGCTGGAGGGCAGTGATGATGAAGGTGAAGTGATGATGAAGGTGAAGTGATGCAGCTCAGACTCTGGTACCCAGAAAGATGCAGCTCCTGATGCTCTAACGTGGCAAATGAACCTGCAGATCTGCAGGACTGTCTGCTGCAAACACAGCCCTGAAAGAGCCCTGTGGTTGTGCTTGGTCTCAGGTGGCACCCACAGATGGGCACCTCCAGCAGCCCCAGCTCCAGCTCCTCACTCTGCCATCCCAGCGCCTTTGCATGAGGAGCAACTCATGAGTAACAGCTGCCTCTGCAGACAGCAAATCCTGCAAGTATTTTGTGGTAAACCTGTTGCTGCTGTGGGCAGGGAGGATGCACTTTACTCTGAAAGCAGGGGATGAAAAGCCTCTGTGGCAACGGCTGCGCTTTGAGAGCGGCTGAGCCCAATCCTCTGCACAGGCAACTGTTTATTATCAGAATAACTGATCTCCCTTAATGCCCTTGATTCCTGCACGGGAGGAGCCACCACACACTGCAGCCTCACAGCCTTTTGCTGAGTATCTCAGGCTTGCTCCAGCAGCCTTGCTGTTAGTTGCAATACAAGTGCATTTCAGGGATTTACCTGTTTGAGTTGCTTGTTCAGGGTGGTACACACTGAAAATAACAGCCTGAAATGGCTGCATTTGCCCAATTGCTAAGCCACAGGTGTGCACTGGGAGATCTGTGCCTGTCAGCAGAGAACTGAGGCCAGGAATTAAGTAGATTTGCACCTTGCCTATCTGTTTGTAGATAAGAGTGTTACCTCAGAGCCAGGCAGTGGATATTGCTGATAGACTGAGCCTGGGTGCTGGGTTACTCCTGACTTTGACCTTGGCCATTTATATCACCAGGGCAAAATTTTGCGTGCTTCTGTTTGCTCACATGGAGATAAGGACACTGGTCTCTGGATTAAAAGTGTCATTAAGGAGGCATATTATGATTATAATTATTATTTTACAAGCTGAACAGTGTGCAGAAGCTGGCAGTGCTGCTGCTGAGCTTCCTCAAGGAGTGTGTGCCTTTGCAAAAGGGTAGAGGAAACCGTACGGGAGGATTTTCTCATACATAAGCTGAGGAAACGGATTATCTGTGAAACAGCCAACAGTTTTTATTTACTGTGAAAATCTGAGTCTCACTCTCAATTTCCCATCAAGATAAAATGCAGGCATTTGGTTAAAATGGCAACTTAATGCTCCAGAGGTTTAATTACCACCACTCTATAATCAAAATCAACACGGAGTGCAGGCTGTAGCTCCCAACTCCAACAAGAAATGCAGCTCCCCACAAAGCAGTCAATAAAAAGAAGATATATAGCATGTGCTTGGATTTTGTGGTCCTTCCCACAGCTGAACTTGCAAATCTGCTATTGCTAATGGTTTTCTTTCAAACCTCAGGTTCTCCCTTAGCTTTTACCAAACTCCGGAGCTCCTTATTTCTACGTTTTATCTTTCTCTATATACACGGTACTGAATTAAGGGAGTTCCCAGTGCTGGGAGCTAAATCTCCAGTTTTTTTTCCTGTATCAACAGAAAGCACTGAACTAGTCTCAATAATGGTGATTATTGAAACTTTGTAAGAGCCTTGGTTGGAAAAAGTGTCAAGAAGGCAGGTATGTGTGCTGGGCTGTGGCTGGTGTGATCTGTGGCATGGACCTCATAGATTGAATGGTTGATCCTCCTCCACTGTGGTTCCTGGTGCTTTTCTTTAAAGACTTCAGGACTTGTTAGATCACAGGACCAGCTTGGGTCTTGCTTGGTACAGTCTTCCCTCTGCAAGTTCAGATTTCTTTTTTCCAGTGCATCTTCTGAATGAGGTTGCTATGCTGTCCCAATTGTTTATCCCTGTGAAAATTGCACATGCTCTATATTTTAGCCATTCCTTTGCAAGCTGGGTTGTAGTGAGCAAAGCCTTTACCTGCCTTGCAGCTACACTCCTGCCAGGCACTAAGGCAGCTATAGCCAAGCACAGCACAGGCACTGTTAGCTATGCAGTCCTCTGCCTTCTGTCCAGGGTTGAGCCCTGGCTTTACATCCCAGGATGCTCCCAGATGCTACAGTAGCAAGCACAGAAATTGCTCTCAAAAAAGAAACCCCACAACTTTGCTATGGTTTCTGCTCTTTCTAAGAAAGGGTTAATTTTCCTCCTCCTCCTCAGCCCCTGCCCATAAAAAGCAGAACATTTTGTATCCTGCCCCTACTGACTTTTGGAAATAAGAGATACCCTATTAGCAATCCTTGTCCAAACACAGGGTTGGCCTGGTTAGTGCCAGCACTTTCCATCCAGCACTAGTATTTGTTTTTCCATGCTCTTAATCTTAGAAATTGAATCGAGTCTGATAAAAGTGACTTCCTGAATATTGCATAACAGTTTACGTCTGTCAGGAGGGAAGACAAACAGACCTGACCTTGAACTTGGAAAGTTTCCTCCCAGCAGGTAAGAGCTTCCAAGTCTGTGCTGGGGCTCCTGGTCTCCTTGCTGTCCAGGGACAGCAGCGAGGCTTCCCTGGCAGCCATCCTCTCTGCAAAAAAAGCTCTGGAAAATGCTTTGGATCCTCCTCTGGGGACCTGAGAATCCCCCGGAAAGAGCTGCAGCGGGAAGGCAGCTTCATGTTCGTGCTCTGAGGAGAAGGCAGAGGAGAAATCCTGTCCATATCTGGCAGGGTTTAGCCTCCAGGGATTAATTAAAGGCTTTTTCAGTTTTTCTTTCAAACCTCACAACATTCATCCCCGCCTCACTGAATAGGGAAAAGGGAGAGGCATTTTCTCTGGTGAAGCACCAGCCTGTTTCAATTTTCAGTTTTACATTGCAGTAATACTCTTTTCCTAAGGGAACACCACAGGAAGGGCAAACTTTGGCTTCTCACCATTGGAGCATTACATCATTAATATGAGCTGGAAATCTGAGCAGCGGGCAAAACAAACTCCCTAAACTTAATTCCCTCTTTCCTTGGTGCTCCTGTCCCTCTTCCTTGCCTATGGGTAAAGCAGGTGGGGGTGTTGGCAGAGCCAGGGGGATGGGCACCACTGGACCAGGAGTGGGTGGTGATGCTACAGGAGCAGGGAGGTGTCCTGCATCCTCAGAGCTGCTGGCAGTGCTGAGACTGGAGACCAACAGAGCTCTGGGGCAGCAAAACCCTTTCTTCTGTGGCTCAGGCTTGTGGTGATGGCTGCCACGGGGGGAAGCAGCCACCTGGCTCTGGGGGCTCCCTGTGAAACATGTGGGGTCTTTTGCACAGGTTTCCCAGTACCAGAAAAGTGGAGCTTGGAGGTTTTTGGGCAGCACCCTGAAGAAGCACCACAGCTCCCAGCTCAGCCCACTCCAAGTAGGTGTGTGTGTTGCTCTGCAGACCCCCTGGCTACACTGTTTGTTTTCTGACCCCATTACCTATTCCAGTGTGGATTTCAGCTGCTTAGGCTTGATTATTTTAAACCCCCTCTATCTGATTATCAGCAACCCAGCCAGGCCAGATATGAAGCTTCCTGGGGGATCCCCAGCAGTGCTTCAGAAGGATAAATCACCTCTCATTCATGCTTTTGAGAGTTTGGTCAGCCAAGAGAGGGGGGAGCTATGGGGATATTCCAAATGGGGGGGGAGGCAGCTCCCCCTGCATTTCCTGTGCTACAACCTCAAAAAAATCAAACTTTGCCATGGGATGGAGGTCCTTGGGTATGTGGGGAAATGTGTCCTGGCAAGCACTGACCCAGGAGGTGTCAGTGATGGGCACACACTAACCCACACTGGCACGGAAGGATGCTCCTGGCAGCAGAGCAGCACAGGCACACACTGGCATGGCCAAGCAGCAGATTGGTACCCAAACCAGGCAGCCCTGTGCAACCTCCCCAGAGCTGCCTTGCTCTTGCTTTTCGGTTTTCTATTGTTATCCTAAAGCTGTCTTCCTCCTCCTCCTCCCCCCAGCAGGATGAGGAAGCCTCCAGCTGGCCTAGGAGGCTTATCAGCTCTGTCTGGCTGGGTGTTAACAGTTTATTTGCATAAGTACCTGTCCCCGTCATATGCCGCTTGCCTTTGTGACTCACTGGAGTTGTTTATTTTTCCTCCAGCAGCCAGGCTTGCGGCTGCTGCTCCCCGAGGGATGCCAGGGCAGATGCCACCACCCCCGGGCACCGCGGGATGCCTGGCACGCTCGGGACAGGACGCTCACCCTCCCTGGCTCACCTGCTCCTCCTGCCCTGCGGGACCAGCTTGGAAATCAAATGTGTGACTGGTCGGGTCCTGGTTTCTCCTGGCTGTCAAGATAAAACTAAACTGAACCCCCCCAGCTGTCCCTGGCTGGGGAGAGCAAGGCTTCCCCTGGCACCACAGTCCCAGCTCCTGTGGCAGGGAAGGTGCCTCTGTGTGGAGGGCTGTCTCCTCACTGCTGTTAGTGTTCATAGACTCACAGAATGCCCTGAGTTGTTAGGGACCCACATGGATCATCGAGTCTGACTCCTGGCCCTGCAGGACAACTCCAAAAATCCCAGAGGCTGTTGTCTAAAGGTTTCTTCAGCTCTTTTCAGGCTTGGTGCCATGACTGCTTCCCTGGAGAGCCTCTTCCAGTGCCTGACCACACTCTGGGTGAAGAACCTTTTCCTGATATCTTTATTTTAAGGAGCTGAGGTCCTTAAAGCCTTTTCTGAGCTCAGTTCTCTGCTCCAAAGGCAGTGTGACCTGCCAGACCAACCCTCCTGGCTGTGCTGGAGCACCCACAGTGCAGCTCTGCCCCAGGTGCTGGTCATGACCACAGAGTCACCTCCTCAGGTAGGAGCTGAGTGATCTTGTTTCTGCTCATTCACTCTGAAGGGTTTTTCCACCCAGAGTAAGAAAGTCATTAATGTTAAACTTCCGCTGCCAGGGACGATTGATTTGAAGATTGTAACCACTCTAAAGGGGGTATGTGTTGCATATACAATGTGTTGAAGGTGCTGGCATGCAGGAATTGTTGCTCCAGTGGTTGCCTGTGATCCGTGGAGCTCAAGAGAGAATGGCTCAGACAACTGGGGGCTGCTCAGCAGCCTGGCAGGGCCAGGGAAGAGTGGCCACTTTCAAAGGGCAAAGGTAAATTCAGATCAGTAGCTGGTACCTCCTCTGCACAAGGGCTGTAATCCTATCCCAGGAGACGACAGACTTATGGTTTAACAAGTCTCCATGGTGCTGTTGTGATATTTTCCTAACATGGTGCACATCTACAAGGTCCTTGGTGCTCGCAGGAGGGCAATGCTCAGTGTGGGATCCTCCCTGCAAGGAGCTACCAGGACTGAAGGGTTTTCTTCACATTGTGGCCCAGAAACCTGGGAGTTGTTATGTGGTGTTCTGCTGGTGTGTTCTTCTTCCCCTCCATGGCTGATGGGCCAGTGAATCAGTTGTCCACCCAGCCAGCCACTTCTGGTATGTAAAAGTTATTTTAGACACGTTTCTGGCATTCATCATATCATTCATCATACAAAGTGCTTTTGACAATATATCAGTTGAGCTGTGCCAGTTGTGTCTTGCTCCTCTGGCTGAGAGACTGGAGGGATGCATGGATGGATGGGGGAAGCCTGGTGAGAAGAGCAAGGGATTTGGCTCAGCTCAGCACACTCAGCCTCAGCTCTGACTGTGTGATGTTACAGGGCAGGTCAAAATATGAGAGAAGTGAGTGTGGAAAGGCAGATAAACAGCAATTTGCTGTGAGTATGATCATTGAAGAGGATCAGTGGACATGGTTTGTCCAAATTAAAATGCAGAGTGGGAAAACAGAGGGAGAAGGAAGCAAACAATACATCACATGAACCATTCAAGAAGTGGCTAAAGGAGCAGAACCAGAGAAGGATAAATTCATGAAGCCAGGACAGGGCTGCAGGAATCTCATTATAAATATCATATTAAGTTGTATATCTCAAGAAATCTCTGACTTTTCATCTTTATCTCTTTTCCTCAAGTGCACGAAGAGCTGACTTGTCCTTCTGGCTACTCTGAGGTCTTTCTGAGCCATCCTTGCCCATCCCATGTGCCTCCCTCTCTCCTGGCTGCACCTGGGCTGAGTTTGCTGCAAGGGAACACTGCTCAGGCAATGGAGTATCCATGTCAGCCCCCCTATGGCTTAAACCAACCTTGTAAGCAAACCCTCATAATTTTATTTATGACTTTTGGATGAGATAATGGTTCTCCACTTTGAAAAGAAAGCTTGCTACTTCAACATTTATTTTCTATAAATGCCTTGGCATTTATATTGCAACAGGAGACTATTCAGTGACATTATCTGATAAATATCGTGTTATACAGCTGCAATTTACAATGCATATATTTTTAACGGTGCTTCTAAGCTAAATTAAATGCTTCTAAAATATGGTACTTATGGAAAACAAATGTCTTTTCTAGCAATTTTGTTTTTCAGGGTACACTATTTTTTTAAAACCAGATACCATCTTTATCCTGTCAGGCAGTAAATTATGCACTTGCACTTTCATAAACTCTCCCCTTGGGAACTTAGTCAATGAAATGGAAATGTCTTTTTCACACCCTCCAACTCCAGAGAAATACAGAGAAATAGCCAACTTGGTTATAAACTGAATCCATACAAAATGTGGATTAATGCAGTCCTGATGCATGTATTGTTTAGCATATGTACCATTCACTCAAATGGTGCTTTGAGCTGTGACTGGGATCATTAATGTCTCTTTTTTTTTTTATTTGGGAGAGTAATTTGTGGTGGGATCTGCAGTAGGAAGACACCCTCTGGCACCGACTGTAACCTCCCTCCCGAGCCAGGACTCCTGTGGGAGGAGGAAAGCTCTGTTGGTCTGCTCAGGGCAGCAAAACACAACAGCTTTTACACCTTGGTGGATCTTTCCTGGGTTGTGGAGTGGGAATGGGCAGGACAAGGTTTAGAATGGCCTGTCCTGCCTTTGGGATAAGCCTCTCACGAGGGAGAGCAGAGGCACTGAGGCAGCTGGACCAGATGCTCCTTGTCCCTTCCAACTGAACTATTATTCTAAATCTACTTCTGTTTTCGTCGCCCATCACCCACAACTACAGAGTTTGCCTGTAGCAGCCAAATATCTTCATACAAAACCCCATGTGCTATTCCCTCACTGCACTGAAGGTGGAAAGTGTGAAATGCCAACAAAAAGGAAGCAAAGGAATGAAAGCAGGGAAGGGTGGGAGGGTGTTGCAGGGGAGTCTGCTGTGATGGCCAAGGATCCCTCCAAAGCAGGAGGAGCTACAGCAGGTCTCCTGTCACAGGAGGGGCAAGGGAGCTGTTCACCTTGCTACTGATAGTCCTTATTTTCCCAAATATAACTCACAGGCCCTTTGAAAGCCCCAGTTCTTCCAGTCTGGTGACTGCATGAAATGTGGGATGTATTATATGCACTTGGCAATAGAGGCAAACTTGGAGAAAACAGGAAAAGCAACAAAAACAACAAAAAAAAAGGAATCTTGAGATTTGGCAGAAAAAATGCAGTGCACAAACCCCACAGGAATGTGAGCATCTTTGCACAAAGCCACTTATGGATGCATTCCTTAAAGGTAATCCCTTCAGACAGAGCGAAGCTGCCATTTCTTTGAAAGATATTAAAGCAGCTGTTGCTAGAACATCGAGAATTTCTGAGCTCTCTGTCAAGGGATGGACATTTGTAATGCTATATCTACTTTATTTACAGTTTGATACCAAATTTCCAGCTACTGAAGGTAATTGAGACTGCAAACAAAATCTCACTATCCACTGATCTGCCAAATCAAATTTTTTCTCCTGTAAGTATAGTGTTTTTCCTTAGCTTCAGAGAGGAAAAGAATTATGCAGAATGAATGAGAAAGAAAGGGGATTAGTTTATATAATGACCATAGCAGCCATCTCTCCCTTGATCTGTCTGTCAGAGTTTATTCTCGAAGATGGCAATGATTATTATTGTAATTTAGAACAGAGCTTGCTCTCTTTCCTTCTGCTGTATCTGCCTACTGCTCTCCAAATTAACACGTATTTTAATAAAAACTAAATATCCCAATTCTAACTGGGGTATTGGATGACCCCAGCTGGGATATGGGCACAGCAAGATTTTCATCTTCTCTGTGTTCCCCTTCTGGAATGTCTGTGCACTGCTCTGGTCTTTGACAGGAATTAAAGCAGCCATGGGGCTACTGTAATGACTTCTGGCTACCAGAGGCCTCAGAAGAGGGTATCTAAGGCAGTAAATCAGCAGCTACGTGTCTCCTGTGCTGTTTTCAAGTTGTGTGGTGCTTCTGAGGATCTCCAGGAGCTCTCTGTCCTCAGAGCAGCTCCCTGCTCTGTGACAGTCCCCCAGCATCAGAGATGGGTGGGTGTCACAGCAGGAACAGGCTGAGGGAGCTGAGCCTCCCTCATGGTCTCTCACTAGCTCATGTCAGAAAATAGATTGTTTCTAAAGGTCTTCAAAATTACACTGGATTTTTTTGGTGTATTTGGGGACTACTCAGACTCCCATGGACCTGTCCCACCCGTGTGTCTGGTGCTCATGGACTGCAGCAACCAACTGTGATGCCACCAAGGCAACTGGGTTTTCCTCTTTCTCTCCCCTGTCTGCACCAAGATTTTCACTGGTCTCAACTCCGACTGAGAAATTTTATCAAATCAAAGAGTTGAGAGATGAACTAATTTATACACTTGTTCTGTCAAAGTTGCTTTAACACTTTTGTAGTTGTAACTCCAGGGTGAGCAAAGTCACCCCTAAAAATCGAGGTATTCACACCTCATCACCCCAGCACAGCGCTCCCCCAGGGTGTGGGGAAGCAGCCTTGAGGCAAGAGCTCTGCAGCATTTTGGGGGACTCATGGTTAGTGATGGGATTTAACTCCACAGAACTCATACAAAACTTATAAAGAACTCTGTCCTTCACTTCAAAAAATCTGTTAATTCTACTTATGCGCTCATCATCGAAAGGCTGCCTATATTTTTCCTTTCAGGTTTGCAAAAATAAGCAGCGGTGAATGAAGATGAAAGGGAAATGTTGCTGGTTTCTTCCCTGGAGATCATATTTCTTACTTGTTGCATAACTGCTTATTTTAGCATCAATCAGCCGAGCCTTTGTTGTGCAGACAATTCTGTCCTTTTAGAGGATTTGTGCAGTATTGTTTCTTCCAAAATGCTTTTTTTTTGTTTTTGTTATTAGATTTATTTCTTCTCTTAGCAAATGCCAACTGACAACACCCTGTCAGAGCTCTTCATAAGTGTTACATAAATGTTATACTATGTAAACTGAGTGTTGTATATATCATATACATGACCTTTCTGGAGCGCCATCCATCAGGTACTATTTGAGTGTGTGTGTCACATTTATGTATTTGTACACAAGCTGTGTTTAAGTGTGCATGTATGGTAGCCAAAATTCTATTATGGAAAGTATCAAAACACAAAAATGTCTGAACTCTTCTTGTCAGTGCAACTTCATCTACCCCCTTTCGTTGAAGCAGAACCAGACTTTAATTTCATGTTCAGATACTCTTTTCCTTCTGCACTGCTGTGTGTGCAGTGAGATGGTCAGCAAGGGGGCTCAGTGATGCCTATTGTTCAGCACATGAGCCTGGGCAGAGTACATTATTCAGCACATTATTCACATGTCTGACCACTTTTGGATTTCACAGTGATAGAAAACACAGCTCAAATACTTCTTTCTGCAGTTTTCAAAGCAGAGCAAGGTGCTGATGTTCTGGATGGCAAAAATGCATTGAGGTTGCATCTAGGCATGCTGTGGACCTGCCCTGCCATGCTGTGATCTTCCTTAGAGATGTTGTCCAGAAACCATGGAGAAATGGCCTCAGAGGGTGGTAAGCCTGTAGTGTGCAGTACTGGACCAGAGCAGGGGGACCTGCACATCCCTCAAAAGTCACAGTTATTAATGTCCTCGTGGCTCTTTCTATAGCACTTTCCACTACACTGCTGCAGTGCTTCAGCACCTTCATTAATCCTCCCCAAACGCCCAGTTTTGAAGATGGGTCAGGGTGACATGTGGATGGATTAAGGTCAGTTTTGACTAATTCAGGGTACTCCATCTGAAAAGCATAATGTCTGCTTTTTCAGAGCATTTAACATGATACAGCACTTCATACATGCAAGCACAGCACCCAGCTGCACGAAGATGGATGTCAGCAATTCAGGCTAAAGGTTTCCAGCCACACACCCGCAGTGTGGGCAATACAGCCATCAGCAGCCAAAAGTTTGGGTTAATGACTTTGTTAGCATCATATAGCCTGTGGCAAGGGCACTGCTTCTTTGGGAGACTTTTATCCTATTGTCACAGTCTCTCTGAGTCTCACAGCCCTTGCCTTGCTCCTTGGGCAGTTTATGGTTCTGCAGATAAGATGAGAATCTGGCCAAAATGTTTTCTTTTTGACTTACACAGCACGTCCAGGGTGTGCAGGTGTCGGTAAGGAAATCAGATCGGGACAGTGTAATTAAGAACTGCACTGGAGTATGTGTGGACAATAAAATTGGTATGGAATGCCTCACTTTGGACGCTTCTGATGTTCTGACCAGGTAAGACAATGACCTTCACAATATTCCTTAAGGCAGCCTGTGCACATGGATGAGGTGGGATCCATTGCTGAAGTCCTGGCAGTGAATGTTCCTGGATGCTGGAGCAGCAGCGTCAGCACCCACCAACATCCCTGGGACTGCTAGGGACTGAAAGGGGCTGTGGTCGTGTATCCCACTACTTTTATAATCACAGCAAAGGCTTTTTAACCAGGGGCTGATGCTTCCTGTTCCCTGGGGGGGCCTGTTGAGAGGGTTCTGAGCACCCGGGGCAGCAGGTGCCCCAGGAGCAGCATCTTTAGAGATTTCAGCAGCATTGGGCTTCCCC
>VYXB01008446.1:79100-162898 GCA_013397135.1 Pachyramphus minor | reverse complement strand
GGCGCTGCCGGGCCCGGGGCGGGGGCACCCGCCGCTCCCCCCCGCGGCATCACCCGCGCTCGAAAACATCCCGCGTCCTCGCCCCATCCCCGCGCTGTGGTCCCGGCAGGGCGGCCCCCCCCTTCTCCTTCCCTCGCTCCCCGGCCACCTGCCCCCTCCCCGGGCGCTCTCCCGCATCCTCCGGGGAACCAGCGGCGCCCCCGCCGCGCTCCTGCCCCTTCCCCACCTGCCGAGCCGCTTCCCGCTCAGGGTGCGGGGCTGGGAGCCCCCCGCGCCCGGGGTGGGAGCAGCGGGCTGGAAGTTGGGAAGCGCTGCAAAGGCGGGAGGCTGCTGAATTGTCAACCTCGGTGGGGAAAAAAAAAATTATATATTTATCTCTCGCCATACCTGCACACCCTGAGCGCTTTTTGAGTGGGAAGGGGAGGATGGTATGGCATTCACAGGGAAAATTCCCAGCACCTTCTCAGCACCCACAGTGAGAATTGTTTACTGAAGGGTTTGAGCCAGGACCCTCCGACGGCCGGGACATTTTTAGGAGGAGATTTTGCTTGAGGGAAGAAAAATTCAGTGATCTCAGCCTTCTCCCCGGGGGTAAGGAGCCCGGCTCTTAGGAATGGTGTTTGACCTTTAAGCATTTATTGGCTACTGGGGTTAAAATAAGCTTGAGATAGAAGTAAAAATAGCTTGCAGAAAGGTTAAATCGAAGGTTAAATTTGTTTTTCCTAGGAAAATTGAGGCTGATGTTCAAAAATGTAGGCTTGGAGCAAAGGATGGAGAGTACATGTTAGGGGGTCTGTAGGCAGGGAGATGCAATTCTTTTAAAGTATTGATGGTTGCTGATAGTGTTTGACACCCAAGTTCTGAGAGCTGGTGGGTGGGTGGTCCCCAAACTATTTAGGTCTGGTCTTTGCCTTTCCCTGGGTGTTCAGTACAAAGATCGGAGTGTCCATAGCTCCTGTTGATTTCCTCTGCGCTGTGGATGCTCAGAGACCTGCAGGATGGGGCAGCCGGCTGTGGGCGTGGAGCTGTGCCCAGTATCCCTGCCCCATATCCCTGCCTGGTGTCCCTGCCCTCACCCTCCCCCCCAAAGGCAGGGATGGCTCCAGTGCCCTCAGTAACCTTTGTGATTACCTGTGCTCTGTCTGGGCTTGCTGAAGAAAAAATAATTAGAGAGTAACGAGTCAGAAGAGGCAAGTGGAGTTATAAATGTGAGCAGTAAAGAAAAAAAATCCCCTTGTAGATGTGGAGAAAGGTAAAGCACAGGAAGTAAATGAGGGCTTGTTTTGTTTTAAATTGAAATGAGATTAAATTTTGCCCCAGGGAGCCAAGACAGCCAGCAGAGCTGGTGTGGAGGAGAGGAGGGATGGCTCACTCCTCACCTGGGCACCTGAGTTTTTGCTGGAAAGTTGGGGCTGGCAACAACCTGTGGAGGAGGTGAGGGGCTGGCGAGCCCCAGCGGGCAGGGGCAGGCTCCCACTGCCCGGAAAATGGGTGTTCTGGGTACCAGGATCCTGCCTGTCTGCCTTTACACTTCTGCAGGATTTCCAGGGAGGTTAAGAGAAGCTTCCTCCCAGACGTGAGGGCTGGTCACCACGGTTTGCTGAGGGGCTGTTGGCCCAGCCGCCGCGCGTCCTTTGGTCCAAAACTTTGTTCCCCTGTTAGTGTGAAATTGGGGCTGTGCCAATTCGGGGGACGCTGCTGCTCTCTCAGAGCCTCCCGTAGCAGCACTTGGCTCCAGAATTGCTAATGGCAAAAGGCGATGGGAAGAGGACAACCCTCCCACGGTGTAAAGACTGGGACGTTCCAGACATCCACCCTTCTTATTACACTTTCTAACAACTGGTGTTCCTAGACAGAGTGGGGGAAAAAAAACCCCAGTGAAGGCAGAGGGGAGGCGTCGAGGGGGTGCGTTGGGAGCACCCCCGCGGCTCCACATCCCCCGCGGGGTGCGGGCGGTGGGACGGGCGCGGGGGTCCCTGGCGCGGGGTCCGCCGGCCGGAGCGGTGTGCGTGCCGCTGGGGGCACTATGTTCCGTTCGCCTTCCTATTTCTGGGCTGGAAGAACAAACAGGGAAGTGGTTTTTCTGCAGTCTCATTGCAGCTCACAAACAGAGCACATCATTCAGCCGGTGTTGCTCACAGCGTCAGAGGTGACGGCGCGGGGACCAGCGCGGCGCATCCCTCAGCCTGCGGGGAGGCTGGGAGAGGTGATGAACAAATACTTAACCACATCCCCCCCCCCCCCTTTTTTTTTTTCACTGCAACTTAGGCAGGTTTCTGTGCCTGTTCCCTGTGGATTTTGGGAGCACAGCTGTGTGTGAATTTCTCTCTTTGCTTGCCACAGTCCAGAATGGTTCATTCCTGCAAACAGCCCTTGCACAGCGTGCTGGGGTACCACCAAAATCTCCAAATCACACGGGACCTGATGTACGGAAGAGTTTGCAGGGAGCTGGGAAACATCAGGGGGTTCCCCAGAGCAGGAGGGGCCTGCAGAGGAAGAGTTCCGTGCTGGCTGAAGGCTGGATAAGGCATTTTGGTTTAGTGTGGGTGGGAGTGGGCACCTGTCCCGGGACAGGAGCTCAGGACCTGGGCACAGGTATCTGTGCCAGGAGTACTGTTACCTTCACCTCTGCCAGGTTGCATGGGCAAAACTGCATTCCCAAGGGCTCCTCTCCAGCCCTCCCCTGCTGTGAGGCAGGACCAGCCAGCCTCAGACCATCATCTCAATTTTAACGCCAATCCTGGTGCTAATTTGTCCGAGGCCCCTGTGATTTACATTTGTTTAGGCTGATGGAGGGCCATCATCTTCCTTGGTTTAGCATTTATCTGCCTTTTTCAGCATGAACAAAGGCAATGCTAAACATGTGTTGGTTTGCAAGCAATTCTGTTTTTTTTTTCTTTTTCTGGTTTCCAGGCTTTAGCCAGGGCTGTGCCTGTGGATTTGAGTTGCAGACACTTCAGGGGGATGTTCATTTGTTTATAAAAGAAACCCACATCTGTTTCTGTTTGAATTTTTTAAGCAAGGCTACATAGAAACCTTTCACTTGGTTTCTGGCTCTGTAAAAACTAGATTTTGGGCCAAGTTTGACCTAAGAGTGACCTTTTCAAAGTATTACAAATTTTTTTGGTATTTGTTTATGACTTTATTAATGATGCCATGCGGGGAATGGGTCAGTTAAAGGTGAAATCAACTTCTAATGTAAACAAAAGATTAATTTTGGAGCAGAGACCGTATTTTGTGGAGACTTAAGTTGCTCAGTAGTCCACCAACTGAATTGCTCCTGAGAGCTTGTGGGAGCTGGAGCTCCAGCCCTGGGGGGGGATGTGGGCAGTGGGTCCCCCCCGCGGTGCCAGAGGGGTGGTGGGAGCCCAGCCACCATCAGACTTTATAACTCTGTGATCCAGATGGGGAAATGGCCAAATTACCCTTCTTCTACAGTAAATTCCTCTGTTAAGTGCCCTCGGTTTACTACTGTGGGGCTGCTCCTGATGAGTCCCTTGGAAAACAGCATCTTAGCATGGCCTGGAACTTAACCATTTTCTGGAATGGGCTGGGTTTGGCCACAAATTGTGCTCCCTTCAGGCACACAGGACCTTGTGTGCCATCCCCTGCCTGTGCTGCTGTTCAGAGATGTCCCTACTTTGCTCAAGTCAGAATTTCACTCAGAAATTTAATGCAGTTTAGTTCAGAAGATGCTGTCCTGGATCCTGCCAAGCAGTGGCAAAATGATTTACTGAAGTGGAGCCCCTGTTTTACCTGCAATGTGAACCACTTCTGTATGTGAATATCAATCCATCCTGTCATGTAGTGAGCATGGAAAGGTGGGTTCTGTGGGCGGGTGTGGGACAGAAGCAGGATGCAGGGACCAAGTTCAATTAGAGGGATAATTAGTGTATCTGCTCACATGTATATCAAAGCCAAAACCAGTCCCAGCATCTGATACCTGTGCTGAGCATTGATTGTAAACCTTTTCCCTGCCTTGGAAGGAGAGTGATGTCAGTGACCCTGTCTTGCTGTAAAGGCAAAGATGGGAAACCTGGGAAATCTCCCTGGCTATCAGTAACATTCCTTTGCTTCAGCTCAGGTGGTTATTTTCCCTCCATTGACTTTGGCTTATTTAATCTCTGTGATTAGGAACTCCAGAATCAATAAAAGCATTGCTCTGCCTTTGTGTTCCAAGTGCCTGTTTGCCACTTCAGACCAGTAGAAACCAGTTTAAAAGGTTCGGGTAGAATGTCCACTAAAAGTAAGTAAGCTGCAGTTAAAACTATCTTCAATTTCATTTTCCCCAAGCAAAACCTAATGGCTACTTGGAACCAGGCTGTTTTAATAACATCTGTTTCCCCTTGAATCACTGGGGGAAAAGTATTGATATTGCCATATTCTCAAGGAATGTTTTAAGTCACGTTTTGACAGGGCAATGCCTTACCACAACACTGATAGTTAAAATGTTTGGGATACTTTGTAGTATTTTCCCTGATAATGCTGTGATAACACAGAGCATGTATATTGTAAAATACAGATATTGCATGGGTTTTATATGCTTATGTGGAACATTTCCTCATGTTTTGGGGGAATGTCATGCTCTAGCTTGCTATCCAGTGTGTGCTGCTTGTACCTGCTGTGACCAAACCACACAAACCCAGTGTTTAATATCATTCCCACTTATCATTTGTGGAAGCAGTAGTGTGTATGACATGTCAACACCTTTAGATTCTTACAAAATATCTCAGAAAATACTAGGAAGATGTCCAGGAGATTAACATTGTTTTCCTGTGGATGTATTTTGGCTCACAGCCTGTTGGGTATTGTCTGGTCCATGGCTATCCCTTTCCCTCCAGAGCTCCCCAAGCCCTGTGTTGGGGGCCACGTTATCAGTCACTAGGCACATTGGTAAACTGAGGTCTTCAGAAGTTAAAATACCTTTTTTTCTTCTGTGTTTTTTTTTTTTAAAACACCTACTGGTACAGATACTTGACTTTCAGTTCCGAGCGCTCAGTTCCCGAGGGGCGAGTTCAGGAGAACCTGCTGATTTCAAGCGCTTCTGTGGCTTGTTCAAAGTCACAAAGCAAATCAGCTGGGCTTGAAACGGGGTCTCCTAATCGGTGTGGTGGTACCTGCTGCTGGGATTTCAACTCTGAGAGGGTGGAGAAGTCACAGCAGCTGTGCAGAAGCCACTTGCTCACCCCGTGGGAGCTGCTCGGGGGCTGCCTGGCTGTGCTGGAGTGGGCAGAGCAGTGCAGGGTGATGGGAAGTGTGCCTCAGGCTGGGCTGCTGTGTGTTGCCTGTGTGACAGATACCACAGAAGGCTTTAAAAGAAGGAGATACTGGCTGAATGGGAAGATGAGTCAGAGGGTAAAACCCCAGGCTTGTGGTACACAGGGGTTCTTTTCAGGTCCGGGATGCTCGTACTTCCCCCTGCAGACATACCGAGAGTGTGCACAGTTTCCATTCTTCTGTCTTCACATTTCTCAGCCTTGCAGCCCAGGAGTGTGGTTCACAGGACATCTTTTGTCCAGTCCAACAGCACCACTGTCCATGGTGGGGCATCCTCTGGTCTGTGGTGGAGCACCCTCCCATGGAAATGCTCTTTCAGAGGAAGAGCCACTGGGTTGCAAATCCTGCCTGGACAATTTGCCGTGCAAAGCTGAGTGATCCAGGTGTGCCCACTGTAACTCCTGGGAGTGGGAAAGGCTGGTAAGGAGACACTCACACCTTAAAGTTTTAAAAAGCCCTGTGAGGATTGTTTTCTTGCTTTTCTTCAGCCTCTGGGTAGTTTTCTGTCTTGAGGGTAAGGACTGACTGGTGCTGGGTTAACACGGTGTGCAGATATTTAGAGATAACAGTGATTTGGTGCTGAGATGAGTTTTCTGTACATTAAGTGTAATGCTCAATTTCTTTTGTTACAGATGGAAGAAAAACGACGCAAGTACTCCATCAGCAGTGATAACTCAGACACCACTGACAGTAAGACCTTTAATTCAAAGCTTTGAACAAGATTCACTTCCAGCAGGGAAAATGCTTGAATAATTACTTTGCAAAGATTGGAGGAAACTGCCTTTACTGGGAAGTCCCTGCACAATGAATTGTTTGCAGGGCTGGGTTTGTCAGAAACGCAGCAACAAGCTAATACCAATTTATTTAAACACTTGGCTGTGGCTCCTCTTAACTGATGAGAGTGTCTCCCTCGTGTGAGGAGCCTGGGTGAGGAGAGCTGCTGATTGCAGATCTGCTAACAAAGCAGCAAACACCCTTTGTAGATGAGTTGTCCTTTCCTGTGAGCTACAGCCTGAGACTAGTTTGCTCTTGATTTGGGTCGTACGGGGGAAAGGGAAGTTTTTATTGGAGTCAGGGTAAAACTGGAGCCGCATTGTTCCCTTTTGCAAGCTGAGGAGTGATGTGGGAAAAGGGATAAAGCTCAAGCCAGCAAAACTTGCAAGCCCACGCTTGCTTTTCAACATCTACCTCACTTCATCCTCGTTCAGGAAAGCACAGGAGCATGTGCTCAACAATAAACATGTGCAAATGTGCTGAATTTTGGCTATAAATAGAGCACTTTCCTCTCCCACTTATCCCAGGGCTTCACCCACTGCAGACTTACCGCAGTGCCTTGGTGTTCAGAACCCTCGAGGCACCAGCCTAATCCCTTGTCTGGGCTCCAGAGTTTCTTACTAGTTGCTCTTGGTCTTTTACAAATGTCACAGTAATTTCATCTGGGCCGTGCTGGGAATTTGCTCTCCACACTTTACAGGATCTGGCTGCTGGATACCCGAGAACGAAAGGGACTTTGCTAAAGACACTAAACTTCTGGGCCTTTTCCTAACAGGATGATGGGGAGATTACAGGGGGTTATGGAAAGGCTGATTTTGCTGGGTTTGGCTGCCGTTCCCACAGCTTCAGCCAAAAAAATTGTCAGCGTGAGAGGAGTTTGCACCACCACTGCCGACGGGAACCTGCTGGTGGGACCCCCGTCCTGCTGCAGCCCTGGGGGGCCTGGGAGCTGAGCTGTGACTACAGAAAGTGTTTCAGGCTCTGTCAACACCACTGACCTCTCATAAAATGAAACATCTCTGTCTCAGGAAGGGGTTTGTTTTGGAAGCTGTGCTCCAAACTTCCCGTCTCCTAATCCCCAGGTGCTCAAAGGCTTACGGAGCAGCTCGCTGGCTTCACTGCCTTTTGGGGGTAAGGCATCTTTAATCATGGTATTAAACATGGCCTTATCTCTGTTGGGCTTGGATATTTATGCTGCAGGTGATATCTAAGCTGTTGACAAATGCTCTCCTGCAGGATAATTGTAAACAGAGTGGTGACCATCTTTTTTTATGCTCTGCCAGGGAAGGGTGGTAGTGGTGTGTTATCCAGGTTTGTGTAGTTGTAGCATCACATTGTAGCTTGAGAGGATGGGGCAAGGTGGAAATTAGTGGCTCAATCTCTCCATGAAAGCTGTGGAGCTGCTGCTGCCCTCCTTTGAGCAGCTCACTGAGTAAAGGAGCTGCATGTGGCTGCAGCATAGGGTTATCTGCTGTGGGCTTTGCCTACACAGTCCTGTTATGCACTGAAATGCTATAAAAAAAGTCATTTAAATGGAGCTCTTTAGTGACATCTATCCTGACACTGCAGTCAAAAAAAACAGCTGTCTTTTGGGAACAGGTGATGTCCCCACATTTGGTCTTCATTTAATGAAGAACAAGAAAGTGTACTGTAAGTAAAGAGTGCAAGGTGAGCTGGTGCCTCTTCCCCTGCCAGCAAAAATAGGCATGTGAGATTTAGCTGGGCTCAATTGCCTGGGCTGGTGGAGGAACAGACATTTCCCATTGCAGTGGTACTGCACCCTGATCCCTTGGGTCAGCTCAGCTCCTGGCCAGAGCCCTTCCTCATGTACAGAGCTCCATCATGTTTGGACATTGCTTGTGTGCACAGTGTTGTTTCCTCCTATTCAGGATAAAAGGATAAAATCAGTGGTAAATAAGCCTATTGATGGTTAATTTGTTGCACCCTCACAGAAACATTTTTATATGGTGGAATCTGGAGGGGTCCTGCTATAGAGAAGACTGAACTGTCATCATTATTATGCAAAAATCCCAATAATTAGTTTGTTTTTTATTATTAACAAATACAACAGGTTTTTTTACTGACAATGACACAAATGCGTTGGAGATAAAGATCAGTAATGTAATGGTCCCAGGACATTCCAGGCTTTAGCTACCCTTGCCTTACAAAGGTTGTAGCAGTGGTGATGGTACTGCTGCAGTCAGGATGATGAGAGACCATTCATAATGCTCCCTGAGGAAAGTATTCCCAAATCCCAAAGCAAATACTCTCTTACTACTGAAAAGTGTAAAGTGCCTTTGCTTCATTTGTTCTGTTGTGTGGTTCCCAGTGGATGCTGAACTGCACACAGCTGTGGGAATTCTTAGTCCTGATGTGGGCAGAGGAGTTTGACCCCATTTTGTCAGTAATTTTGACCATGGAGTCTGAAGTCCATGAGCTGTTCAGATACCTGTCTTTAAGCATCCTTAATTCTTAATCCCAGTAGACTCCTGATTCCAGGAATGAGCCCTGGCTCATTCCCTCTTAAAAGCCAGTTGTACTTGTGACTTTGGGTTTCTCATTTCTGATGTCTGCATTTGAAAGCAGTGGTTTTAAATTTCAGGGGCCTCTATTTCATCATCTACATCATCATCTGTAGCAGGCAAGTGATGTTGTGTGTTGTGGTGAGGTACCCTGGGGTGTGCACAGAAATAATGCCATGTCAAGATATTGTTGCCTCTTAGTGCTGACCCAGAGTGTTGGTTGAGGCTGTAGCAGTGGGGCTGGTGGCAAAGAAGTGGAAAAAACTTTGAACTCTTTTCCAGGTAACCTGTCTCTGTTGCCTTGTTGCAGGTCACACCACATCCACCTCCAGATGCTCCAAAATTCCGAATACCAAATCCCCCTGGTCACGGCAGAAGGAGAAGAAGCCCTCTGAGGTATGTGGGCTTTCAGTTTTTTTCCAAAGGGAGGTTTTCCCATGGCACTGTGCTTGCCCAGATGTGGAAACCAGTGTGCCCATGGCTGGCTCTGGGCAGTGGGTGCCAGGACAAGGCATCTCCAGGAAGGCAGAGCCACAGCTCTTGAGAGTGGTGCCAACCCCAACTCTGCTTGGAGGGAGCAGGGGGGGAAATCTGATGGGCACCTCTGTTGAAAGGTGTGGGGTCCTTTACTCCAAAATCCTTGTGCCCAGTCCACCCCTGTTGATGCAAGTAAAGAGAGGTTGATTTTGGTGGAATTGGGAGGCCCTACAGTTTTGTGGTGTCTGTGTGCCCAGGTTCCCTGGTTTGGGCACCCTTTCTTTAGTGACACAGGTCATAGCACTGATGGCAGGGGAGGGTGACGTGGAGGCTCCTCCCCGTGAACAAGTGGGAGGCACAGAGAGCTGTGAAATGAGAGACAGCACAGCTGAGGTGCAGATCATGTTGTGTTGGTTTCCTCCTGTCGCGGGGCTCAAGGACATTGAGCCGAGGCCGTCGGTGTCCGACCTTGCCCACGGGGTTTTCCCTCACTGGGATGGGCAGTGCTGCCCACCCTGGGGGCACTGCCCAGCTTCCCCTGCCAGCTCTGTAGTGCAGGGGCTGGGACTGGGGCAGGAGCAGCTGTGTGTCCCCAGGACTGTGCTGGAAGGGACAGTGCTGTGCCCTGTTTTCCTTCGTGTGCCTCGGATACATTTCCACGAGCCATGGAAACTATACCAGGCATGAGCTGCTGTTGTAGCAACCACAGTGTTTGGCAGTGGTCATCTTCATTTCAGCAGCAGCCTGAGCAAAGCCAGAGGGACATTGTTCTCACATTCCCTTCCCTCTGGACTGGGGTCTGGAGTCAGGCAGAGCTAAGTTTAGAAGCAGGTGAAGCTGGCATGGCTGATGTGAACTCCTTCCCGTTTCACCTCTCCTGACGCTGTGGCCTGGTGAGCACAAACCTCTGTAACATCCTCCTTTTGCATCAAGCTGAGTAGAGATTTTGAGGTTTTCCTGTGGTCACTGCCTGAATTACAACTGCACTTGTTTTTTACTGCTCTGACAGGTTTATATTGATATATCTTAAGTGTTGGTGAAGGACAGAGACTGAAAAAGTCCAAGATGTTTGTGCCGTGGGAAAAGAGAGGGATTGGAAAGCTGTTAGCACCAGCTGAGGTAGTTGGAAGCACTCCAGAGAGCAAGAACCAGGGGTGCAGATGTCACTGGCTGCTGACAAGGCTGTTAGAAAGTTGAACATTAGCACTGGTTATAGACATGTCTCGATACGGGTCAGGGGGTGATTTCTGTGAGCTGAATCCTTCCTAGGAAAATGAAAGATGTAAGGGATCTCCTCCTCCTATGGCACCGTTATCCCTTTCTGAAAAAATGCTCATCTCTGTGCCCAATGTGTCCATAATGGCCTGGGGTGAGCCCTTCAGGTGCTGTCAGGAGTTCCTGAGATGGAGATGCCCAGTGTTAGACCTGGTTAGATGTGACTCATGCATCAGGACAGTGTGATATGTGCCACCCTACTGCTGCCCAGTAAAACTTTCCTCCCAGCATTGATGCATCTCTTTACTGCATCAGTAGTACAGACAGGCTTTTGTCTATAATATGAATTAATTTAATCAGCTATCTAGGATTTTACCCAGCTGCTAATGAAGTTACTGGATATAGGTCTAAGATTCCAAGTGAAAATGTTTCTGGACTTGCTGAAGGATGGTCAGACCTGGATCCAAGTTGCTGCTGTACAACAGCTGGAGTGAAAACTAGATCTTAGTCCATGGCAGCCGGGGAGATGTCAGATGTGGTGCCTGTGGAGGGCCAGGCTCATCCCTCTGTTTCATGCTCTGTTATGCCCTGAGGAGAATTCTCAGTGAAATGTAGCTCTGGAACAAATAAAGTGGAGCAAAAGCTGAACAGTGCCCAATTTAGCAACAGTTGGGACAGAAAGTGAACCTCTGTGGCTTATCTGAGCTGAAACTCCAGGGGAATTTGGGGAGGCGAAGTGTGGTTGCTCAAGCTGGAGTTTGGCCAGGATGCTCAAGCTGACAAACCATCCTTTGCAAAAGGGGAACACAGGCAGATGGAGCAGTCCAGAGCTCGGCAGGGCTCCCGTTACCCTCCCTCACCCCTGCAACTGCCGTGTCCAGGCTGCTGGAAATCAGCTCCAGGGGAAACCCAGGAGCTGGGAGAGAGTGTGTGAGGTCGGACATAGGATTGCCCCAAGATGTGCAGCAGTGCAGGATGGTGGTTTGGAGGTCATTCCAGTATGAATTTCCTCTACAACAGCATCTTCCAAAATCTTCCACGAGTGACCCAATGCCGTCTCTTCCTGTGATCACCCGTGAACCCGTCAGGTCCACGTGTGGGATCTGCTGCCTGTCAGCTGTGACACACTGCAGGGTTTGGCACAGCCCAGAGGATTTGTTGTAGGAACCCTGGAGGATTTCAGGCACAGACTTGGGCATCGTGTCCTGCCGGAGCAAGTACTGAGAAATGTAAAACATAAACCACACCACTGTCAAACTACTTCACATGAAATGGTGAGGTACCTTTCTCTTGTCTATGCCACTGAGGATGGAAACCAAAAAAGGGTAACAGTGGGATGAATGTGTTATCAGATGTTGAACCCCCAGATATTTGGGTCTGGACAAATCTTTTCAAACAACAACTCAAACTTCAGTTTTACAGGTGGCTTTTGGATTTGTCAGGAGCTGCAGTGGGTGCAGGCATGTCCTGAGGGATGGTGATACTGGAGGATGGGCTGGTGGAGCAGGACCCACTGGCCTCTCCTGCCCCTCTCCGAGTCATGTCCCCATCTCTCTGGGAGCTGCTGTCCTAGAGAAACGTGGATTCCCCCTGACAGCCCGGGCAGGAGATACAAAAATCAAAAGCATTAGTGTTACATAGTTATTAGTCAGGTCAGGGGGTGATGTTTATTATGAAAGACTGTGCGAAGGGATTAACTATACACATTAAAAACCACCCGATACAAGGCATCTGGAAAAACAAGCTTCTTACCATGGAAAAGTACTGAGCTGTTTGTAAACATCCGCGAAGGGGCCATTGCCAGGGAGGGTGATTATATTTATCTGTGCCTGTCACGGGGCTCTGCCCGGGCTCTTTCCTGATGTGTCCCAGGCACCAGGCCTCTGTCTTGGCTGCCTCCCTTGCAGAGGTGATAGCTGTCCTCCCCTGCCCCTTCCTGGGCAGCAGAGCCTTTGGGGCTAAGCCTGATGGTCCCCCAGGCATGGGCATGGCTGTGCTGCCTTGCTTCTGCCTGAAGGCAGAGGATGGACATGGGGAGCTGCCAGCAGCTTCTTGCATCTGCAGTGATAGCAGTCTACCAATCTGGTGATTTTACTTAATCTCATTAGAGCTTGGATTCAGACTGAGTGTGGTGGCTGGTACCCATCCCTGGGTCCCTGCGAGGAGATGCTGGTCGTGCTGCCTGCCCTGGGAGCTGGAAGGAGGGGATGCTCGCTCAGGTCCTACCTGTGGTGACTCTGAGTCTGCAGCAGGGAGTGAGACGTGCCTGAAGTGCAGATTTCTGCGTGTGTTGGTGGCACATTAGCACAGTCCTGCCCCTGGCTGTAGGGCTGCTGGGGACGTGAGCACAAGCCTCGCTGGTTTGACTGCAGTCATCAAGCCTCTCCACTGTTCCTGACAGGGAACAGTTGTCAGTGTCTAAGGAGAGAATATAAGAACAAGGCAAGTGTGTGATGATAGTAGCTGGTTCTATCTGCCAGCTCCCAGCCATCAGCAGCCCGGGGACTCCCTGGGATGCTGCCTCTGAGTCACTGCCTGAACCGCCGCGTTCGTCATTAGCTCCAGAGCTATTTGAGATCTGAAATGCTCACCTGCCCTGCTGGAATACATTGTGGAGGGACAGAAGCTTGCTTTTTTGTGCAAACCACCTGCCTGGCAGCACTCCAGCCGTCCCCTTGCTCAGCTGGAGGGCCCTGTGCAGTCTCAGCTCTGCTGCTCATCCCACCGGACATCCTCACGGCCCTTCTCCTTCGGGAGGAGAGGGGACCACAGCTGCAGGCAGGGCTCAGGATGAAGGGGAAACCACAAATTTATACAATTTACATTATTTTCTGCTTGCCTTGTTTAGATGTTACTTCCGTGTTTTGAAAGATGCCTTTTTATATCTCTTCACAAGGTTTTAACTAATTTAACAAACATCCTCATTGTTTCCCTTCTAAAAAGCAATTCTTCATGCATTGGATCATGTTTTTTTTCCCCTGCACTAGGTATATAATGGCCCAGTGCAATGAGAATTTAGCCCTCCATGCTTGGAGAAAAGCTTTTATGAGTATGGCCAAGCAAGACTGGACAAGCTTTTATTGGGCTGGATGAGAAGATCTGTCTCTGTTGAAAGGTTTGACTGCAGTGGCTTTGTCAGTTTTCCCATGCTGGCACAGGGATAACAGATTAATACCATTGTCTTCTGAATGCTGAGAAGGGCCAGACAAAAATGCTTCTTGTTCCTATTTTAAGGAACAATTCTGTTGTTCATTGAATCTTTAACATCCAGCATTTCAAGAGGAAACAAGACTAAATGAAGAGATAGGAGGCTGGCTCCCAAACGGACACAAGAGTTCAGGATTTTTCTCCCCACAGGCAAATATGATTGCTGGTTGCACACACACTGCAGGCACTGCCACATTTCAGAGCCTTGCTACCGAGTATCAACACTCCTCTCCTTTCAGAAGGGACTGGAAAAATGTGATATAACAGCAGGGGAGCCGGGCTGGGAGTCCAGAGGGGAGTGGGGCTGGGCATGGAGGTACCGTCTCAGGCTGATATGAGGACAGTTTGTACAACCAAAAACTATTCCCAGGGCTCCCATTGTTCCCGTTGTTTTCTCTTTCTCTAAAAATCCTTGTGACTCATAAGCTACAACAAACAAGTTTGTGCTTCAAAGAGTGAAGGGCTAACAGAGCCCACTGGAAGTGAGGAGGGAGCCCTGTGGGTGAGGCAACCGGACACTGCCCTGGTCCTGGCGTGGATGGAGGAGAGTGGCCATGGCAAGGAGGGTAGCAGGACACAGCTGCCAGGGCTGCAGTCAGGGAGGAAAAAGGGTGTTGAGCCAAAACCTGAAGACAACCTGTTCTCTCGCTGTCAGAAAGCACTCCCACATCCACATGTGGTGACCTGCTGCTGCCCATCCTTTGGAGCACCCGCTGCCCGCGCCTGCCGTGGCGAGGTCACCTCTGTGAGATCCCACACAGCTGCTGTGTGTGTGAGGGAACTGGGGGAGGATTGCAGGTCTCTTGGGTGATGGAGGGAATGGATCAAATGTGAGATCTTGGATGCAGGCTGTGACCAGTCCCTTCCCACCTCTCCTGTCCTCCCTCTCCCTAGTGACCAGTGTGTTTTCCTGCATGGACTTAATTTTGAACAACCAACTTTGCTTCTCTTATGTTTTGTGCCACTGCCTTGCAGCGTGGAGTCCTTTGGAAAGGTTTCTTTTTGCTAAAACTTTTTAGCAGACAAAAAAAGAGATCTTACTGCATATTTCATAAAATGCCATCCTACCCTGGGACTGGGAGGAGGGAACAGAGCTTGTCCCTCTGCCCCAAAAGAGCAAGGCCTGAAAGCTGCAAGGTCAGCTGGGTGCAGATGGCAGGGGAGAATGTGTGACAGAATTCCTGCCAGCCCGGGGAGCGCCGTGTGCCGGGACACGGCTGCTGGAGCCCATCTGTGTCCTGCTGAGCCGCCTGGTCCCTGTGGAGCTGGTTTTCTCCTGGGCTGGTTTGCAGCAGGCGCCTGGAGCCGGCGGCCCCGTGCCGGGTGATGCCGCGGCCGCGCCGGATCCGGCACAGCAGCTCTGGCTGCTGCTCTGAGGGCTGATTAAACCCAGTGCTAGACGAGTGTTTCTTTTCGTTTCGATTGAAAGCCCAAAACGGATCCGTCTTTTTGGCTCTCTCCCAGGAGCTGGTTTCGAACGAGCGGGAAGTTGTTACCGGGGGATGTGAGTTTGGTGGTTTTGGGGCGGTGTTTGGGGCTAAGGGGATAATTGGCAGGCTCAGACCTACAGAACAGTCACTGGGAAAGCTGAGCCCTTGACAGAGCACATGGAGTAGGAGCTGAATGATGGGGAGATTGTCAGCCACTTCATTAAGAGGGGTTTGTGAGTGAATCAAAGAGCCTGGAAATCGATGCAAGGATTGCATGGAAAGGTGGTGGAGAGGCTCTGAGAGGTGCTGGATGGTGATGGAGGAGAGGCAGAGGAGGAGCAGAAGGATGCTGGAAAGTGGCACGGCCTGGGAGCCCTTTGCTAGGAGAGGGATGGAGTTTCCAATGCCTGTCATCCTTCCTGTCATGGCAAGGCTCCGTGTGCCTGGGCATCTCCTCCCAGGAGTACGTGTTTTTCTCTGAGGTTGTCCAGGGGTTGGACAAATTGATGCTGGTCCATGAAATGCTCCTGGAGGTGCCTCACAGCTGTTGCAGGGCCCAGGGAGAGGCTGCAGGACTGTGTCTGGAGGGAGAAGCACAAGGCACTGGGGGCTCAAGTGGAGCCAAATCCAACCTCTGCCTTGCAGGTCTCTGCCATACCCACAGTACCATCCTTCCAATGCCAGGCTGGATCCAAGTGAAGCATTAGGGTGTCAAAATTGGAGGATGTGCTGCATTTAATCAGCTCAGGGGTTTTTTTTATTTTTGAGAGATAAAGTCAATACAGCTTTTGCTTCACAACAGCAAATTACAGAAGTAACAAATGCTACTGATGTATCATTGGGGTCTGTGATGGCTTTGGTGTCCCAGTGACTTCTCACCTTCCCAGACTACTAGGACTGGCTGTACTGGTGAGGCAGCCAGTCCAACACCACAAACTGGTGGGCTGAAAGGTTGGGGAAGTAGCAAAGATGGGTAATCCAGATGCCTGGCCTGTGAGATACGAGGGAGAGGGAAGTTTTCCGCATACACTTTTTTTTGCTTGGGGTCTGAGGCTGCACAGCCACACTGACCCTGACTCCATATCCCTCTCATTTGGCAATATGAAGGCAAAAATATCTGGGATTTTGCAATTGCATGTTCTTTTCCCCCATCTTTAAAGCTGACACTAGCAAAAGGGGAGGCTGGCCCTGGGCATTGGTGTGATGCACCTCTGAGCATCACTAAACCTGCCTGAGGTCCCTGAGCAAGCAGAAGCAATAAAGGAGCATCTTGGTTTGGCTTTTCCCATTGCTGGCAGATCGATAGGCAATAACCTGGATCCTGCTGCCAGGCTGGAAGGGGAGGACAGAGCCTGGCCAGGGCTGTGGTGGTGGCAGGGGGAGCAGGGTGCCGGGCAGCAGACAATTTGTCAGCTCCCACGGCCGGGGAGAAACAGTAAACACTCCTATTGAGGGAAAATTGCTTGTTTTCTGGTACCCAACTTTTTCTTCACCGCCAGGTCCTCGGTTCATCAGTGCCCAATTTATCCTTTATTTGGTTTTCATAAATAATTCAGAAGAGTTTGAGTAGAATAATTGAGTCTTTTCCCAACCCTAATCCCAGACAATTCAAAACAAAAAGACATTTAGATTACAATTTGAGCGTATTAGCTGTTGGGAGATTTCCAGACAACTGATCTGCTTTCCTTTACAATTTCTATGCTGTTCTATCATTTCTAAAGTGTTCTGCTTTGATAGTTAATAATTTGAGCATATCCAGTTCTTCATGAAAAGACAGAGGCGTCGCTGTGATAAAGCGCGGGCGCGCGTGCTGCCGTCGGATGGGCGAGCTTATCTGTTTTCCAAGAAGGACTAAATAAATGAGGTAGTGAGATTGCAAATCCAGCCTGCGATGCTCCTTATCTTTGGGGAGATAGATACAATCGTGCTTATTTGGCTTAAAGTTAAAACTAAGCTGCCTGTGCCGATGCGGGCTGAGAAGCCAGAAGGGATGAATTTGGGGAAGACTTAACGCAGGAAAGCACGAGCCTGGGGTCTGCACTGTGCAGAGGGGAGGAATTATACCAAGGGCTGGTCCCTTTGTTGTGTTTTTCAGTGCCCAGGCTCTGAGGGTTTTGTGTCTGCTGAGGGTTTTGGGAAGCGTTGGTGAGGCTGATCCTTCTTTGGAGCAGTGGTGAGCAGTGGGAGGCTGCCCCAGGGCACCTGGGCTGCTGGAGACGTGACCCCAGCAAAGAGCTGAGAGCACTAAAGAAGTTTCCTGATAGCTGTAAGCAAAGGAAAATGAGTTGAGCTTGTGACACAAGGTTTGTATGGAGCTGTTGTATTTCCTACTCGTGGATGGCAGCCCTGGGGGTGGCCAGGGCTCCCCAGTGGTGCTGCCAGCTCCTCCCTGGGTTGGCTGCATGACATGTTGCAGGCTTCTCCATCTCCATCAGTAGGAGGAGGGTGATGGGCCAGGATTTTGGTTTAGGGAAGCCTTTTGGGTGCCCTGCACCTTTGGAAACCATCCTTACTTGGCTTTGCCCACAAATCCCAGGGGCATGTGTCTCCAGAACAGTGTTTTCTGTAACACCATTGTGCTGGTGCCAGGGGAAGTTTAGATTGGATATTAAGAAAAATTTCTTCACTGAAAGGATGGTTAAGCCCAGGGCTCCAGGGAGGATGGTGGAATCACCATCCCTGGAGGGATTGAAAAGATGTGTGGATATGGCACTTGGGGACATGGTTTAGTGGTGGGCTTGGCAGTGCTGGGTTAATGGTTGGACTTGAGGATCTCAGAGAGCTTCTCCAACCCTGATGATTCTGTGGTTCAGTGGGTTCTGTGGTGCTGGTGGCCGGGGCAGGGAGGTGGCACTTGTCCCCATGCTGCCCTCAGCCTGTGTGGTTCAGGTGCAGGGGAGCATCTCATCCACCAAAGCCAAGTGATCCAAGGAAGAGACACTTACTGGGGTTTGCATTGTCCTCACTGGAACTGGGCACCAACACTGGGTTATGGAGGTGCTGTTTGCCCGAGCTGTGACCTGTCAGTGCAGGACTGGCAAGAACAGGGTGTATTTCTATGCTGTATTGTAGAAAATCAGCTACAGCAGGGCTCCTGTGCTTGTTTGGATATGCAGACACGGCGCTGGAAGAGCTATGATATCTCCCATATCCCTTCTCATGTTTAATTAATGCCCATTTTAATAGTTTTTTAAAAATCTCTCACACTGGCAGTGTATTAAAAGGTAACTGTGGTATCTCTAACGATGCTTTTGTAGTACATAGAGACTTAAAGGACCATGATCTTTCCCAAACTGAACCTAATTCTGCTTGTAGTATATAGGCTGTTAATTATGTTTGTTGAAGGATGCACTGAGAGTGTCTGACCAATTTAAATCAGGTTTATATAGACATAGTCAAAAATGTTTCCAAGCAGCTGCATCAGGAGGAAAGCACCAGTAAAATTCAAAGAGGTCCCAACATAGCAAAGGTTGTTTATATATTGTATTTAACTCTAATTGGGTTAGCAGCTGAGACTCTGAGGATTAAACAAACTGACCTAAATACTGGTCTCAGTGGTCTTAGTTAATGTCTAGTTTCCTGCATCTCAGCCGATTTGGGTTCCCAAATACTCTCCAAAGCATGTTATTTTTGTATCAAAAATGTGAAACTGTATTGTATTATTTCTTGTGGTTCTGACACAGCAATACTCTTTTGGAGAATAGACTCTGGGAAGAGATTAAACAACATCTGAAGTAAACATCTGATCCATCCCAGCCTCGTGGAAGGAATGCAGAAGTAGCAGGGATGGAGTGGATGGAACGAGATGGTGTCCAGGCAGGATTGCTGGCACTGGCAGTTATTATTCCAGCTAATAGCAGATGGTAGAGAGGAGAAATCATCCATTTTCATTTACAATTTATTTTTATGCTGCAAGAGGCAGGATTGCTCGAGTCATTGCTGTCAGGCAGCCCTCTGGAAGGAAAACCTTATTTACCGGGAGGGATATTTTTGGAATGAGTTTTTCATCCTAGTATATTGGGAGAAGATGCTGCAGGGCCAGCAGTGAGATGGAAAATGAGCCCATTCACAGACTGAAGGGCTGGAGGATTTTCCCAAAGGAGGGGTCCAGTGTTGATCTCACAGGGGGTTTATTGGGCCAGGACACATCTCAGTGTGTTTGGCTGTGGATGTGTGAGCAGCACCCAGATCACCTTTTAACCAGTTATTTTCCATCTTCAGCTTTTGGCTGTCCCTGCTTGGGACAATGAGGGGACATGATGGGGACACAGAGGTGCTTGGGGCAGTGAGGTGACATGAAGAGGACACAAAGATGCTCAGGGTCATGAGGGGATGTGATGGGGACATGAAGCTGCTTGGGATGATGTGCTCTTTGTCTCCCACAGCTTTTCATGTCAAGAACATCATTTCCCTTCCCCCAGGAGGGCTAAAGTGCAGAGAAACCCAATTGCAGTACATCCCTTGGCATTTGGGCAGGTGCTTGTGAGGCTACATTGAAACCATCAATCCCCTAAGAGAAAGCAGCCTGTTTCTTTAGTTTAATCCTAGTTTTTGGTCTGTGTCTCATCTGAGCTCACACCTTGTGGCTGCATTTCCTGACTGCCCAGCTTGTGGGACCTCAGAAGGGTTGCAGCTGCAGGGCTTGGGCTCTCAGCACTGCCTGGCTGGAGGGAAGTCCCTGCCTGTGTGACGTGTTCTCCCCCCCAAACCTCCCCCTGAAGTGACACAAAATGACACCCTGGAGCCTCCCTCACTGTGCTGTCCCCTGGGGACATTTCCCCAGGACCCCCAGCCCCTGCCAGACCCCTTCACTCAGGATGGGTTTTTCTCTTGGCGCAGGTTTTCCGTACGGACCTGATAACAGCCATGAAGATCCCTGACTCCTTCCAGCTGAGCCCTGACGAGTACTACGTCCTGGCTGATCCTTGGAGGCAGGAGTGGGAGAAGGGTGTCCAGGTGCCAGCAAGTGCTGAGGCCATCCCTGAGCCTGTGGTCAGGTAAGTGAGCGCCGTCCCCTCTGCCCTGGTGGGGTGCACAGCGTCTCAGGGGGCATGCAGGGGTGATGCTTGGGAACCTGGGCTTGCACAGGGGTGCACAGGGACCTCCCACCACACCCTGAAAAGTCCCTGTGGTGTGCCTGGCTTTTTTTGGGCAGTGGCCAGGCGGGCTGGCTCCTTGCTTCCTCTTGGTCGGGGAATTTTAAAAAAAGATCTGATAAAATCAAAGGGAGGATAAAAAAGTACCAGCAGAAAACCACCCAGAACTCCAGCCTCTGCCTGGCTGGCTGATGCCTCTCTGCCTAGAAACACGTGGCTGTACCGCTGGTATTTCACGGCAGGGGAGCAGGAGTTGGCCCTTAAATTAAAAACTTCCCTCTTTACTATGTTTGTGTGGATTGGAAACGTGCTGGGCATGCTGAGATTCAGGGCTTGGGAAAAGGAGCCCAGCGAATAGAGAAGCATCTCCCAGACCTCGTAGAGACGACGTCTGTCAGCCGAGATCGGGGGCTCATTAGCTATTTTAAAATAGGGAACTGGGTTTTAAAATAGGCACTTAAACAGCTGCTCAGGCAAAAGAGAAACGTAGGGGAGCTGCTACCCGCTCAGTGTATGTGTGGGATTATCCCAGGGCAGTGGCCAAAGCTATGGGGGAAAGGTTGATGCTGCTGGTGGGGCGAACTGGACAGGTTGGGAGGGGACCCCAAAACTCTTGGGGTTGGCCCACAGCTCCCTGCAGGGTTTGCAGGAGCTTGGGAGCTCTCGTGTGTTCCCTTTGCAGTGTGTGGCACTGGGTGTGCATCCTGCAGGAACACTGCTGAAACATGGTGCCCTGGTGGTGCTGGGGCTGCTCCTGGGAGCAGGGAGGCTGCAAGGGGGGCTGTGTTTTGCCCTGGGATTCGGGCAGGGAGCAGAGGCTGGAGGAGGCTCCGCTTGTCCCACAGCAACAGCAGCTGCTGCTGCAGCTGCCGACCCCGCGTCTGAAGTAAACTTTTGTGTACGCTCCCCTTCCTCCCCCGGGGAAAACAGAGAAAGAAATGAAACTTTAATGAGTCTGAACACATCAAAAGGGAAGTTGTAAAGAGGGCTGTTGAGNGACACTTGGGCAAGGGTTAGTAATCTCTGCCCCAACTGGAGATGGAGGGAGGGACAGGGAAAAAAAAAAAAAAAGAAAAAAAAAAAAAAAAAAACAAAAAAAAAAAAAAGAGAGGGAAAAAACCCACCCCTGTGTGTGGAATATCTTTTTTTTAGTAGTCTTTGATAGCTAACCACAGACTGGCCTTGCCAGTGCTCTGCTCCCCAGCTGAGGGCTCGTGCCAGGGCTGTTTCCAGCCAAAAAGTGATCTTGGTGCTGCCCGGGCTGGCAGTGCCCATTTAGGTCCAGCCTGGCAGTGGCTGCCTGTGGGGTGGGGTTTGACATCCCAGACCTTGCAGCCAGGAGCTGCCAGGGTAATGGGCAGGCTGAAAATGTGCCCTGCTGCTTGTCCCCAAGCCTTTGATTTTGGGGGTCCTGGGACAGCTCTGCCAGTGCTGTGTGTTCCCACACATGGACATTCCTGCAGTTACTCCTGGTGCAGGTCATCCCTCCCATGTCCCCATCCCACTCTGTCTTGCTCTGGCACCAGCCCTTTCCTGATACCTTTCACATTTTTCAGGCCACTCTTGTGTCTTCTCTCAGTCCAAGACAAAGCAGATCCATTTATTTTAAGCTTCCATCAAAGGTTGTGTTTTCTGGAGTTGTGAATGTATTTGTCGCTCTTCAGGCTTCCCCTGTTTCACCCACGTCACCACAGGGACATGCCCACAGCTTCTGGAGGGGACATCCTGGTGCTGCCTACTCACCTTGAGTGTGAGGTTTCACTTCCACCATCGGATTCTTCTCTGAAGAATTTCCTAATTCATGGGGTTATTCTACTTATGTGATTATTCTCAACCTTGGCACGATTCCATAATCCTTGATGCATTGCCTCCTGCAATGGTTCCAGCTCTGTCTTCAGTTCCTCAATACCATTTGGTGTTCAAGCCTTTCTCTCCAAAGAGTTTGTTTTATTTTTAAAGTCTCATAGTGTGTATCATGGATATTGGAAAGAAATTCTTCCCTGTGAGGGTGGGGAGACCCTGGCACAGGTTGCCCAGAGAAGCTGTGGCTGCCCCATCCCTGGAAGTGTCCAAGGCAAGGTTGGACAGGGCTTGGAGCAACCTGGGCTAGTGGAAGGTGTCCCTGCCTGTGGCAGGGGATGGCACTGGATGATCTTTAAGGTCCCTTTCAACCCAAACCATTCTATGATTCTCAAATCTGGCCCATTCTCTGTGACCTCTCAAAGATACTCCTTGCTGGCTCCATTGGTCCCAGCTTATCCCAGGTGGATTTCTGCAGCCACTCTGGTTTGCACCATGCTCTGCTCATTCCAGGCTGCTCCAGGGATGCTCTGGGATCGTGCTGCTTACCCAAAGCCTTGGCTTCCTTGGAGTTCATTCCTCTCTTGTTGCTCTGTCTGTCTGTCCTGCACCATGTCCCATCTGCCTGAACCATCTCTCTTTGCTGGCACGACATCAAGCAATCTTGAAGGACTTTCTCCTCAGACTGATGCCTGTTTGGGATATTTTGCCTTCACTAATGTGATGTGAGTGGAATGAAGAGCTCATTTTACAGCAGCATTAATAGTTGCACCTGGTTTGTGGCCACGATGCACATCCCAGGGGGACAGGCAGTGACACTGCCAGATTTGTTTTGGTCAGGACAGCATCTCTCCACATGCTGCTTTGCCACAGCAGAAGGCACGGCGGGGGCAGTGCTTCTGCCAAGCAGCTCTCCCTCCAAAAGCATCCCTGCCCTCAGTGTTTTCCCACTTGGGTCATGATGTGAGAGTTGGAGGTGGAGAGGGCAGCGTTGGACTGCCGGGGACAGTGCAGACTGCAGTTGTTTTCCTGTCTCCAGGGTTAGACAACTCCCTCTTGCAGCTTGCCCTGCGTTGGAGAAATGTCAAGTGTTTTTTCACAAGAGATGACTGTATTTTGTCTACCTAAAGAAAGCAGCTTTAAAAGGCCTTACAACTCCGTTTTAATGTTTTAATTCACCCCAGTCTCCATCCCAGGTGATGGATGAGCAGGTACCTATCTGGTCCCACCTGAGCTGCTGCTTTCACTCCCACCCTGTGGCTGCTGCCCCATGGCCTCAAGCATCACTTTCCCCCTTTGCTTCCTAACTTTCCATTTTCCCTGTTCAAAACAAAAAAAAAATTCGTGTAAACCCAGCAGATCCTCTCTGTGTCAGATATGGACCATCCAAATTCCTTTAATCTGCTGAAAAAAATCCCAGCAGTGATGTTTTCTGTAGACTGGAAATGATGAGCCCAGCAGTTGCCTCTTCCTTGCTGTCGGGGCAGCACTTTGCTTTCCCCCCATCTCAGAGGTGTGACAGAGCATCCTGCCCTTAGAGAGGGATGCCTTTGGTAATCCAGTCCTGATGTTGTCAATTCTGACAGCCACTTCCATGTGAAATTCCTAGAGGGAGGCAGCAGCAGGGAGAAGCCACTGGAGCCCCAGGAGCTGACGAGCAGGCAAACACTGCCTGCAAAATAATACCCAGCCCATCATCCTGCAGCCCAGGGGTCTGGTTCCTGGGCTGAGCCATCAGCAGCCAGCGGATTGTGCTGTGGAGTGTGAGGGAATTGCTTCCTGCTCCAGAGGTGGATCTTGTTCTCCGAAAGGTGCTGCTGTTTACGCAGCCGCTGCTGCTCTTTTCATCTCCCGCCTGGGCGCTTGGAAACCAGCTCTCCCTGCCTGCACCCTGCCTCGAGGTTTTGTGCCTCCAAAGCTGAAAATTAGATTTTTGAAACATCTTGTTTTACTGGAGCTCTAAAATGTCAAAAGCTGGGGGTGAGGCAGAAGGAAAGAGCTGTATTTTAAGGAATGCTTTCCCCAGAAAGCAGCTGTCTCAAAATGCCTCTGCTAAGAGCCACCTTAAACTCAAGGGTCCTTTCTAGGTTAGCACAAATCACAGTGCAGTTGTGAGGAAAGTGGTGGGGGAAGAGGTGCAGCATCTCTTGGCGTGGTATCCTGGGAGGCAAGGATGGTGGCCACCTGTGTGCCAGGGTCTTTAGGCGGTGCAGGAGATGAGCTGTTTCCTCTCCGTGATCATTTCTGGCTCATTGCTATTGGAAAGGGTTTTATTTTGTATGGTAACATGTCTGAGAATTGCCCAAAGCTTGAAGGGCTCCAGTGTGGTGCTTGCAGTCAGATGGGAGCAGAGGAGTGAGTAGTGGAGGAGAGTTTCCCTTCCAACAGGCAGGCTGGCATCCTGGCCCATGGGTCTCCTGGTCACCCACCTGGGCTGTGGGTGGCTTTCTGGGACCAGAGATGAGCCTCACAGCCCCTGTGTGAGCCCTGCAGTTATTTTACACTCGGGCAAAGGGAGGCTTGGAGATTTACACCATAAGTCAGTGGTAGAGCTGGGTACAAAGTCCCAGTCTGGTGTGGGGTGCAGTTGGGTGCTGGATGCAAAGCTGGCCTGTCTCAACAGCTTGAGGATTAAGGAGGATAAAGTGAGGGTAAGAGTTACCACCAGTTTTGGAGTATCAAAGCTGTGTGTGTTAAATGGGAAGGAGATGCTTTCAGATGATCTCTGTCTTCCCAGAGTCACAGTGTGATAAACCCAGGGGGAACGTGGGCTTTGCTGGTTTGCCATGGGTGCTCGTAGGAAGGCTGTGAAGCCCTTTTTGCACAGTGGGTGTGCCAGGATCAGACCCAGGCTTGTCCCTTCCCACTGGTGGCGATGCCAGTGCTGATGCCAATGGAGTGTTGAGCTCACACAGCAGAGCACCCCTTCATAAAGCAGCAGCATCTACATGGGATTTTATGCACCTGCACAGGTTTTATTTCCTCCTTTATTTAATGATTTAATGTTTTTGGCATGTGGCTCCTTCCCCAGGCTGACAGGGATGTAAGCAGGATCTCGAGGTGGCTCTTGGATCTCACATTAAGCCACATTAGTATGTGCTGTAGATTCTGTTTCCTGTGAATTTGCACACAGCGGGAGGACGAGCAGGAAGGCTGCTTCTTGCTGGCAGGCTTCCCAGATATTCTTGGCATTGCAGATCTATACTTGCATCGTCGCTCTGGCCCTGTTTTAACAGAAAACAGAAAGTGCTGTGGCAACAGGAAGGCACAACCTCGGCGAGTACCAGCTCGGCGATGGCGGCCGCACCGGCGCAAACGCCGTCTGCCACGTCGCACGGTGGCTGTGTCCCTGCCCTGTCCTCCTCCCTCAGGTCCCCTCCACCCTTCTCCTCTGATGGCCACATGCAGAGGTCAAGCTGGGCACACATCAAGGTGGTGCAGGGCTCCTGTGCCCGGATCCTGACAGTGTGGGGCTGCCCAATTGGTGTTCATCTCCTTCGAGCTGTGCTGCTTTTTACTGGACTCCAGTTCCGTAAGGAGTTGCCTTCACATCTCCAGGAGCTCCAGCAGTTTTTTCAGAGGGTACATAGTTGTTGGCAGGTCATGGTTTTGCAGCAGTAGCATCATTGGAAGAGGATCCCTGAGGAGCAGGTCTGCTGGTGAGAAGCAAAGCTGGAGATGAGTGCATTGAGGCAGGGAGAGGAATTAACTGGGGCACCAGTAGTGGGTTAGGACTGGGGCACATCACTGCCCTCCATCTTGCAGTGAGCAGACACCTTGGCTCATCCCAGCTGGACTGGGTGCTGCATGCAGAACACCCAGTCCTGGGAGGCAGCAATTCCAGCCAAGGGAGAAAATCCCACTGGGAGCAGCCTGTGCTGTGGTGTGGAGCGTGGTAGCCCGAGGGGCTGTGGCCAGGCTGGCCTGGCAGGAGGGTGGCACGGTGCAGATGTCCCAGCAATGTGTGGACGTCACCTCTGCCTGTCCCTGGCGTGCAGCAGGAGCCCTGGCTGGCAGCCAGGCTGGATCCTTGCTGCTCCCATCCCGGGGAGAGCTCTCCGAGGCTGCGTTCAGTGTGTACTGCATGAACCAGCACACTTTGTTCTCAAGTGGTGAGGTTGGACTTCCTTTCCTCGGTCGGCAGCGCAGGCTGGCTGTTGACTCATCAGCAGCTTCCCTTGGGCTTTGCTGCAGAAGGGGCAGGCAGGATTCTGCAGCAGTTTGAGTAGCTTTTGGAGCAGAGCTTTTTTTTTTTAACATAATCCTTTTTTTTTTCCTTCTTCCCCCCCCGGCTTTTTTTTTCCTTTCCCTCAAGCTCATCACGAAAAATGTGTGAGTTTGGAGCTTGCAGATGGCATGCTGGTGATTGTACAAAGGGCTATTTCTCAGGTTGGTTATCCCCTTTCTGTGGCTGCCTGCCCTTAAATATGCCTGGGCTCTGGTATGCTCCAGAAATACATGTACACTTTGCTTTCAAGATCTGAGACTGTGCTCTGATCAAAAGAAATGAAAATCCTAACTTTCCTGGGCCTAAATGTTTAGTTCACAAGCCCTGGGACAGGGGAGAGGAGAGGAAAGCTGGCTGCCTGCCTGCTCCTGGGGACCCCCACAGTGACACCTGGCCACGGGGAGGACGGGCTGGCTGGTGGCACTGGTCCAGGGCAGCAGAACAACCCCAGTGATGTAACATCAGTGAGTTCCCTCTGCCACTGGCAAAGGGAGGATTCCAGTCAGATCTGCGCAGGCAACCCTTGTCCCTGCAGGCAGTGGGGAGGGATGGGTCGTGCACAGGGTGGTCTGTCCTGCTGGTGGTTTTGGGATGGAGTGGAACACTCCCAGGACAGCAGTGGTGTGGAGGGTCTGGTGGTGCTGGTGCTGTGGAGGGTTGTGAGCTCGTGCCCTGTGCCCACAAGTGCTTTGCAAAGGAATAAGTGTGATTTACTCTGCCTCTTACTCGTCCTCAGTCCTGGTTTACTCTCTGCTTGACAAGTTCTTGTGTGGCCTTTCAGCAAGTCCTCACCTTCATGAGTTTGCTGTGGGAAATGTATTAATCCAGCCTGTTCTTACCTTGTTCCGAGCCACTTGGACTTTTATTTTGAATGTTTGCTAATCCTCCCAGTGGATGCCTGTGGTTTATACTGGATCCAGCACACAGAAAGTCAAGTGTATTTCAGCAGCAAATGTACAGAATGAGTGAGCTTGATTTCCCTCTGCTCTGTAACGAGGTTTACAGCTCTTGGGACCAACTCCAGTTTGGTACAGCTTTGGGAGCCTCCACTCTCACTCCATTGCCTCTACTCCCCATCCAGAACCATGGATTTAGTGTCTAGCCAGGCAAACCCCAGCAGCTCTGGTTGCTGGGCTTGCAACCGCAGCAGTAATTAAATCACCTCTTAGTGATTTAGTGCACCTTGAGTCCCTGTTGAACAAGGAACTATTATTTTTAGGTGCTCTTCAGAGTGATGGGAGGAGTGGGACAGCCCAGCAGCAGGAATAGCTGCTGGGTTCTTGGTGCTGCTGTGAATAATGCTGTTGAATTTAGGTGAAGCCTGTACTGGTGGAAAGTGAGCATCCCTGTGCTCCCAGGACCTTGGGGAGGTGGAGGAGAGCTGGTAGGTAGTTTTTTTTCAGTGCACTTGAAGGAGATCTGGAAAATCTGATCTAGTTGAAGGTGTCCCTGCTAGTGGAAGGAGGCTTGGACTTGGTGACCTTCAAAGGTCCCTTCCAACTCACACCATTCTAGGAATCCATGAAGTGCACCCAAACAAGCTGCACGTGGATGCTGCAGGAGGGAGGTGGATCCCTCCTGGTTTTCTGGGATGGGCTGTGAGCTGCTGGGAGTGACTCAGCATCAGAACAGTTCTCCTGTGTTTCAGGGTTCAGCGTTAGTGCAGCGATCCAGAACACATTAAAGGAGTCTGGATGCTGCCTTTCCAAATTCCTCAAAGCTTTGCTTTCCTTGGACTGGGTTTGTGTCAGGAGACCCATGCGATGGCACCGTGCTGAGGATGGGAATCACCTTCTTTGTGCCCTTGTCTGCTTTTTGAGCTCTCAGATGCTCAGCTCTGGGAGCAGCAGTGTCAGGGGCACTTGGCCAGTTCCTGATCTGCTGTGGCTCATGCTCAGACCATGGCAGGTGCAGAGCTGCCACCACTGCTCATGTCTGCTGTCTCTGGTCCCCATTAGGAGGTGGATACAAAGGCAAGTGGAACTGTTTGTGTTACTGAAGTAATTGTGCAAGCATTATCTGTCTGGGATAATTAATTCCAGATGCTTTAATGTTAGTAGCTTGGCTTAAGTTACATAAAGAAGCAACATTTTTTTGTCTTTTTGTATCCAGAAGACACACACTCAATTGTCCCTGGCTTCCCTGGTAGCAATTCCAAGATATATGTTGCTTAAATGGAAAAGAGCAGAATGCTAGCAGCCTATGGGCTGGATTTGGAGATGGTTGGTGTGTGACATGGGTCCCTGAAGGGCCACCAGGTAGGTCAGTGATGTTCTGGGAGGAGGATGAGAGCAGCACCTGTGGGTGTTGGGGCTGGGGCTGGCTCTGCCCTGCTTTCCTGTGGGGAGAAGATGCTGCCTGAGCATCCTCTGCAGCTGCCCTGGGGCTGGAGGCTGCTGGGGTTTGCTGGGTTTCAGAGCCAGAAGAGCAGCACAGGCTGTTCTCTGTCCCAGCAATGGGGCACAGTCCCCTCCTGCTGCCTTCAGCATTGCTGTTAAAACTGAATGGCACAGAGAGAAAGGGGGGAAAGGAATTTGGGGAAGATCCTTGCACAGCCTCGGAAATTATGTGTGTGCTTTGCTCTCAGCCCAGATGCTGCTTTTGTCTCGTCAACCAGAAAAACATCTGCATTTTGTTGTTCCAACCAGCCCACCAGCAAACCACTGCCCAGCCACTGCTGTGTCCCTGCAGCTGTGGTTTTCTTCCCACAGAAGTGTGGAGATGATCCCAGCTGTGCCCTGGTGCCCGTCCTCTCCTCTGCCCTGGGAAGGCAGACTCTGCTCTCCACCTGAGTGCTTCTGTACCAGGTCCCTGCTCTCTTCTACATCAAAATCGTTTTCTGGGCACTGAATCAGAGTTGCAACTTAAATAATTCATTTGTTGAGCTGAATCTCGGTGAGATTTAGGCTGGAATATAAGCGTGAGGAAGACAGGGACATCACTCTGGTCTTTCTCTAGTCTGCTGGGTATCAGGCTTTTTATGTGGTGATAAACAGCTCAGAAACGGAATTGGAAAAGCTGTCTGGGTTTCACAAGATGGCTGTTTAGTGCCTCCTGTTCACTTGTTTTCCTCTTTTTATCACATCAAAGTAGAGTGAATCACTTTCTCCTTAGAGGATTACATTATTCCAGAGGCCTGGAAGGACCCACTATGGTTACAGGCTGTTAATAGAGGAGATTTTAGATGGGTGGGGGGAAAACTGAGCATTTTTTTTAATTACACCTGCTAGTTGTGATTTGGAGCTTCAGCTGCATTTCTGTAAAACTTCCAGAACCTGCCTGTTTACATCTTAAACTGCCAGCAGCTTGGGAGGGGCCACCCTACCCTGTCCTTAACATTCTGCACAGAAATGGGGTTGTCACAGGGGGATTTCCAAGCCCAGAGAGAGAGACCTTGAATAGTCCCAGAGCCCAGAGGAGTTTCCCAGCTGAGACTGTGCCAGTGCTGTGCCTGGTGACGCTGCGTGGTGCTGGTCATGGGTCAGACACTCCCCGTGGCTGGGGATGTTTTAAAAGCTGGTGATGGAGATTTCTGATATTCACTGGCAGAGCTGAGCGTCGGCATTCAGCGGGGAGAGACAAGGGCTGAGGGGATGGTGGGTGTAGCTGAGCTGTGCTGCCCTGCTGGTCCCTGCCTGGCAGAGGACAGCAGGGCCCCTGAGACGTGCTGGGGTCCCTGGCACATCCTGTGGTCCCTGACGCATCCCGGGCGCAGGAGGGATGGGGTGTGCAGGGATGGGGTGGATTGCAGCAGGGCTGGGGTGTGCAGGGATGGGGTGGATTGCAGCAGGGATGGGGTGTGCAGGGATGGGGTGGATTGCAGCAGGGCTGGGGTGTGCAGGGATGGGGTGGATTGCAGCCTGTGCAGCCACCCAGGCATTACGTCACCTGGAGCTGCACTCACTGGCTGCTGGGACCCGGAGGGCAGGACGCTGCTGCAAGCAGCATTAACCCCTTCCTGGACATCCTCTGTGCCACTTGGGCAGCACAAAGGGACCTTCCCGGGGCTGAGCATTGGCCACTGGGGTCTGTGCAGTCAGGGAGTGCCTTTTGGGGATGGCTGCTGCTGTTACCAGAGCTTGGTGAATCCTCCCAGGGCCAAATCCAGCTGCTTTGTTCTCCCCAAAACTGCCGCAAAAGCCGAGTGAGAGCTTCAGAGCTGAACCAGGCATCAGAGCTGAAGCAGGCATTTGCTGCCTGTGTAGGTTTTTGGGACAAGCACTTCCCAGAAGGTTCAGGTTATACCCAAGGGCAGTGCCAGCCCAGGCATGTGCTGTGCCCAGCAGCAGCAGTGGGGACCATCTGCATGGTGGCAGTGGGCTGCTTGCTCGAGCAGGGATGTGCAGGGCAGGGGTTGATGTGGTGTTCCCTCCATCAGCTTTTTCTTGCAAGGAATGTGCTTGTTACAGCCCCTGACATGAGGACAGCTTACAATGGCACAAAGAGGGGTGGCAGGCAGGGCATCAGCCACCTCAGGCTCCCCTTCCCGGGCCCAGCCCTGACCCTGTGGCTGCTGTTAATGTATTTAGGAATTTTTGTGGATTTGTACAGGCTGCTGAATCTTGAGGGGGTTTTGACTCCAGCAGGCAATAAGGAAATACTGCAAATCCTTTATTTTCTGTGCAAGGTGGTCCCAGCAGTGCCATCTGATTCTGCTCAGGTTCTTGTTTGTTTTAAAATAAAAGGGTTTGGTGACAGTGGCCTGTTGACATACTCTGTCACCTCTCTCCTCCCTGGGACCAACCATCTCCAGCCCTCCCTCTGCTCCATCTGCAGGAGGATGTTTATCCAGTCCCTGGGTACCAGTGGTCCCTCCTGTGGGCTCCAGGGGCTCTGGTTACAGGTGACTTGTGCCAGGGGTGACAGCAGGATGCCCACAGGGCTCTGAGCTCTCCAGCACCCTGTGCTGGTGACCAGGGTGCTCCAGATGTTATCTGGAGTATCTTCAGTTGAGGAGGGAAGGGGTGAAGTGCACAAGTACCTGTTAGCACCAAAACCTGGATCCTGAAGATGGTTTTAGGCTCATCCAGCCGGTCCAGCCAGCTTGCATGCAGGTCTGAACATCAGGCCAGTTAATTTAAAACCTAACCATTTAATATCTTCTTGGCATTCCCTTTCTTCTTTGAACCCAGCTTTGGGAGTATAGTTTTTGGCTCATGGTTTTATAGACTTTACTAGAAGCCATAAAAATGCAATAAGTAGGCGTGACATGGTCAGTAAATCTGGGTGTGGGTACACTGAGGGTCACAACATCTTGTGTGTGGGTTGCAGCTCGTTATTGTGACCATCCACCACTATCTCCAACCCCATCCTTCACCCTTATGCCCCCAGGCTCTTTTTCTAACATCTTAAATTCTGCTCTGCTACGGAGAAGCAGTAGTATCTATAAAATCTGTTAGCTTGAGTTCATGAGAGGATGGGCCATCTGGTCCAAATGGCCTGCTAGATACTATTTTAATAAACAGAAAGTAAAAATCATCCTTTAAATTGGCCTTTTAAAGTTGTGGTGTGCTGCAGGAGAATTCCCCTGTGAGCAGAGCTGGCGGTAGGAGCAGTATCAGCATCCACTGAAGGTTGCTGGCAGAGTTATCTTTCCACTGACTTTCCTAAGCTGATTTATTTATGGACACTGGGCAAGACTAATTTAGACTGGAATGGAGGTAAAGATGACTGACTAAAGCCTTTGCTGTAATAAAATTAAGTATTTTCAGATGGGAAACACTATGCTGGATTAATTATTTCTATCTGGTATATTAAAAGGGAACATATAGAAAAAAAATGCCTTCTCCCTTCAGCCAAGTGAAGCGTTCAGTTTACAGAGATGATTAACCATGGGAATTTGCTGAGTATATTTTATTACTGTGTAATCTTCTCCAGGGATGGATGTGATCCTCTAGAGTGTTGGGGTCCACTTACTCCTTTTCCTCAAGTGCCCTTGAGACCCACTTTCAGACTAATGGCCTCAGGTTTGTTGTGCTTTTCAGGCTGATCCCAATTTTCAGCCCTTCGTTTAAATGAGCCTTTGATTGATAGAGGTTTTTTTTAAAAATGTCGTGTCTCTGGCTGGATAAATAAAGGAGGGAATGCTCCTCCAGTGTAGTTGAGCTCCTGCAAGCTGTTTGGCTCTTGGTGGAGGCTTTGCCTCCATGATTCTTCACCCTGATGCTGCAGGGAGTTTGGGTGGGCTGCTGGCATGTGTACAAACTCCTCATCACCCAGCCTGGGTTTCTTTTTTGTCCACTGAGCAGCTATTTGAAAACTGGAGTATTTCCAAAGGGATTAAACCTTGTTCCTGCACAGAAGTGGAGCCCTGGTGACATCCCCAGCTCTTAGGGCCCAAGAGATGGGCAGGAGACAGTGCTGAGGGTGGCCCCTGTGGTTTGTTCCCTTTTTCTCGCTGTGTCTCCACTGCAGTGTGTTTGGGCAGCACAAAGCTGGCAGCTTTTTGGGCAAAGTTTCTTGATGCTGTTGGAGTTGAGGAGGGCTGCACAGGTTGGTCTATTTTCTGTATGGCTGTAAGGCAGGGCTCAGACTTTTCCAAAGGATTGCTCTCTTGTATTAAATTGTAGGATCTCTTCCTTCCTAGCCCGAGGCACTGTCACTGCAGTCATTGATCTTTGTACCTGAACACCAAGAAGCCCTTTGCAGGTGTGTTGACTTGTGTCAGGAAGGAGTGAGCTGCTTTATAGGAACATGATTTTACCCACTAAAACAAATCCAGGAATTGATGGGAGGCTGAGCACCTCTGGGCATCACACCCTGCTTGGTCTTCCCAGAGGCTCAGGGTGTCCCATGTGAGCCTCAGCATCTGCCAGCCTCCAGCTCCCCTGGGGATGGGAGGGGATGCTCCTGGGAGCAGGCACAGCCTCTCATATGGTTTGCTGAATTGTTTGCAGGCCAGGAAAACCTCTTGTTTAAGTGCTGTGGATGACTCAGGAGGTTGATCTGGACCAGGCTTCCAGCAGGTCTTTGTAAGGTTATACAAGCTGCTCACTGTATGACGAATAATTTAGCAGATATTTCAGTTCCTTCCTTTCTGACCTCCTCCATTTGCTGATATGCTGCCTGAGCAGTGTGGGGGCATGGGGTCGTGGCCCATGGAGAGGAAACTGCAAAAGTAAAGTTCAGTGGTTCTCTTGAGAAGATACATTTCCTATTAACACTTATTCCTTGTAGGACCAATAACTGGTAACAGAAAGCGGCTGCTGAGCGCTGCAGCACCTGATCATCTCTCCCTGATCTGTGTGTTCCCAGATGGGGGAGGCACCTGCCATCACTGCATTGGCACGTTTCAAACCTTTTAACAGAGTGCCAGCGAGCACGTGGAGCTTGTTAGATGTTTGTATCTTAATTACCTTGATCTTCATCATCAGTGACATGGTGAGAAGCAAAGCGTCACTCTGTAAGTGCCAGTTCCCATTAAACCAAAGCAAACTCCATTTAATTAGTGTCAGGAAAAGCTGGACGTCAAGAGCTGGTGGTGCTGTTGTCATCAGTGAGCCCCTGAGCTCCCCGTGGTCTCTGCATCACCAGGGGCTGTGCAAAGCCCGGAGCTGAGAGTCTACACACCTCAGGTTTGGAGGGAGCGCCGGGCAGGCGGGTGCGTGACTGGGGAGAGGCTCTTGCCTCCCATCTCTGAGCACCAGGTTCAGCAAAGATCCTTCCTCACGAGGTACCTGCAGAAAGAAGGTAGAGGCTGCCCATGGGGCTGACATGCCCAGGCCCAGGCAGGTGCAGTGCTCAGCTCACAGTGAGCAGTGTGAGCAGGGGTGTGTGTCCCGTGTGAGTGATAACCCCGGGAACTTTCTCCAGTCACGTCGGCAGCTTTGTCACACCGAGGGCATTTCAGTGCTGTCAATACTGTGAATGACCCGCTCAGGATACTCCTTGGGTATGTACACAGAGCATTAATCTTTGCTCTTTTATGCCAGGGTAAAAATAGCAGCTGCACCCCGGGCTGGCCAGGTGTCAGAGCATCACCTGTTGCAGCCGCCTGTTGGGTGAGCAGCTTGTGTAACTCAGCTTAGGGAGGGCTTACAGGGCTGGCCTCGTGCTGCTCAGGCAGCTCTTTCCAGCCAGAACATCCACTGCAGTTGGAGGATTGTTTTTTTTCTCAACAGCTTTGAGGTCTCTCCTGTAAGACAGCCCTGTCCAGCCTGGCTGCTGACCCTCCCAGGACCTGTTTCTGTGCAGGGATGAGCTGGATGTGGGAAGGGGAGGTTCAATCCTCCATGAACAAATTCACGTTACACCAGCAGCTTCTGCTTTTTTTTAGTAGCATCTTCCAGTGCCTAAGGGAGCTACAAGAGAGGGACTTTTACAAGGGCATGTAATGACTAGACAGGGGAAATGGCTTCCTACTCACAGAGGGCAGGTTTATATCAGATATTAGAAAGAAATTCCTCCCTGTAAGGGTGGGGAGGCCCTGGCACAGGTTGCCCAGAGAAGCTGTGGCTGCCCCAGCCCTGGAAGTGTTCAGGGCAGGGTTGGACAGGGCTTGGAGCAACCTGGGCTAGTGGAAGGTGTCCCTGCCCAAGGCAGGAGGAAGGGGAACTGGATGATCTTTAGGGTTCCTTCCAACCCAAACCATTCTGTGATTCTATGATTTTAGGGGTTTGGGAGCTCCTTAGATGTCAATCCTGAAGCTTTGGCTGCAGCATGCCTAGTTTCAGTGTTACTACTCCATCTGCATTAAATACAGACATTAAGACCTGTTCGAGATTACAGTGAGCTTGTTTTAAGATGTGGGGACTGAGAGTTGTCCTTTCATGGGGTTATTTTCATTTCCTGAGCTGAAAATTGGAGATGTACTCAGGGCATTGGGTCACATCTTTGTTTTCAGTTTACTGGTGGGGAAAGTAAAGCAAAAGAGATGAAAATAATCCATGTCTGGATGTTTCCCTCTCTGAGCAATTAAATTGTTGCTTCTCATGCTGGTGGCTCCTGAAGCTTCTCCAGAGTTTGTGACTGCAGAAGGCAGCAATTAAACTACGTGCCCAGGTCAGTAGAAACTCCAGGTTCATTTTCCTGCCCTGCCACAGATTTCCTTCCTGACCTTGTGCAAGGCAGGTAGGATCCCATTCCCAAGGACAGCTGGGCACAAGTTTCTTCCCTTGGCACTTGCAGCTCTTGGAGCATCTGGTACCACGATTCATCTGGTTGTGTGATGGGCACGATGGCTGTGCCCCAGACACATCACAGAGCACGAGGCACTCAGTGCTCTGGCAGTAACTTACATAGCAGGACAAAAGGCAGATAAAAGTCTTGCAGGCATCAGTGGCCTTCCCAGCTGGCTCTGGTGCAAGAGCAGGACTGGGTTGTCCTGCTTTGCACGGGGAGAAGCTGCTTAGAAGGGGTTGATGTGCTGCAGCAGGTTGCTATTTGGTTGTTGTTTCTTTGCAGCATCTTTCTGTCTTGGTATCTGTGCCAGGAGGTGGATTTTGTGGGAGGAAATGTGAGCTGTGCAAATACTGCAGAGAGCTCCAGCTCCCAACTTTGCAGAGATCTGTCAGCTGGCACCACAGGCTGCTTCTCATTTCCAGCTTGTCCTCTGCTTGCATGTCATTAGGCATGACACTGTTGACATGTGCATGGCAAGTACCAGGCATATTGCTGCAGAGTTGCCAAGGAAAGGCAGAAGAGCTGACAGCCAGCGCCTGGTCGCTCTCTGGGCAGGGAGTTTGCAGCAGATAAACTCCTCTCCCCACCCCTGTGGTTGTGATTAGACTCAAAACAAATGGCACAGGCCACCATGGGATGTTCTCCAGTGCCAAGGCTGCCAAAGTGCTGCTCAACACGGTGTGGATGTGGCACTGCAGTGTTCATGGAGGTGTTCATGGGGGAGGAATGGCTGGGGGGGGTCACTGTTGCTCTCAGGATTTGGACCATCATATCCATTGTAGCTCATTTTTCTCATGTAAAGGCTTAATTTCTGTAGATGAATAGGAAAACTATTGCTGTAGTGGAAGGAAAGTTGCCATGGACCTGTGCTGGGGCTGCTGTCAGTGCACATGGGTTGACTTTGGTGCTTTTATTCTTGGAGTAGGGTTTGTACACGGCGTGGTCTCACCCACCGGGGCAAGGAACAGAATATTTTTGTGAGTTGTAGCTCTTTTTCAACCTTTCCTTCTTTCTTTCCAGGATCATCCCCCAGCTGGAGAGCTCCCTTTCACAGGTGTCACCAAGCAGCCTGCCTGGCTCTGAGATTTCAGAAGCTACAAGGACTTACTTGCAAGGAATGAGCCGCTATGACCTGGATGAGCTCGATGCCTGCTGGTTGGAGCTTGTTAATATGGAGCTCAAGGAGATGGGTGAGTATTGCTGTTGTTGTTTTCCTTACTTGGGTGTCCCACAGTGGGCATTCAGGCTTTTTTGGGACAAAAGGCCCTGAGGAAGAAATCTCAGAGACACTGGTCTTAATTGCCTCCCTTCCCAGGCATCTGTAAACAGCATAACATTGCCTGCACCACAGCTGTTATATCACTGCACATTCTTCAAATCCTTTAGTGCATTTTGGTTGAGTGCAAGTACCTGAGCTTGGAATTTGACCATAGGCACTGGTGCTTAGCATGGTCTGCTGGGCAGATTTGTTGGCACAGCCCCGTGGGTGTGTAGCCCTGCCAGACCGTGGAGGGATTTTCCAGTCCTTGTTAGGTGAGGGTTGCTGTGATGTGGCTGCTGCTCTGCAGGTAAGAATAACACCTCAATAAAACATTCACCTTGTGAGGTCAGTGAAGGCTGAAGTGTGCCTACGTGAAGCATTCCTTGCAGTGGCAAAGGTCTGTCAGGGGTGGGGCAGAGCATGTCACCAAGTGCTTGAGCAGATGGGATCCTGCACTACAGAGCAGGAGGGTTGTGCTGGGTCTCACGGGCAGCTGGCTGAGGGCTGCAGTGAGATCCAGAAGGAAGGCAGGAAGATGCAGTTCATTGAGCTTGCCTGGAGCATAAACCAGCTCAGAACTTGGCTACCGCATTACCTGATCCTGGAAGATGTCTCTTCTTCTGATGTACTCCTGATTTGCAACCAAATTTTGTTACTGTGACCTTGAGAAAGTTACAGAGGCTGCTTTGACAGTGGCTCTGATTATCTGTTGTAGGCATCTTGTGTGTTGGAATTCCCATAATCTCAGCATTGTGGAGCCTGTAGCACAACTTGCAAATCACAGTCAGTTTTGCCCTTGTTAGCTGGCCTTGCTTTAGCAGCCTCAGCTCTGTCATGGGCAGAGGTTTGGCTTCTCCAGCTCAGTTTGGTTAAATTTGGCTCACTTTATTGTTTCTTCGAAGTATTAGGTTTCAAGTGCAGTGTCCTAAATGGTTTTCAGATGTGAAGCTCCTGTGCTGATGGAAGGTTGAGATAGTGGAAGGTCTCTGCCCCAGGCCAGGTGGGAACTGGTGCTGGTGTCCCCATGTCACCTTTGGGCCCAGCCTGAGTGTGCTGGGGGGGAGAGGTGGCTTCTGCAGTGCCACTGCCTTGGGAGGCAGTTGGGTTTAGGAAGGGAGCTTGAGCTTCATCACAGCAGTAGCCCCTGGTAGCCCTGCTCCATGCAGGTGCTCTGGGTGGGCTGGCACCTCAGCATCCTCATCAGTGGGTCGATGTCAGGACACAGCTCATGCTCTGCCACTGCCCCTCTGCAATTCTGAGCAACATTTGTTTTTCTTCCTCCATCCCCTTGTCGAGTCACATCCTCCATGGCAGCCATGCCCAGCACAGAGTCTGGGGGCAGTGGCCTTCTTTGGGAGGATGCATCTTCCTGCCTGTGGCAGTGGTGGGGTTTGGGTGCTCAGAGAGGAAAGTTGTTGCAGCACATCTTTTGCTTCTCACCTCCTGGGCTGAGCCCAGAGCAGAGGCTTTGCTTCCTCTGCTTCCCATGTGGGAGAAGCCAGGGTGGGACCTGGGTGCCCTTCACCACCCAAGACAGAGGATTGCTGTGGCCTAGGCTGGTCCAAAGGCAGTCCATAAATAGTGCTTTCTCCCGGAAGCCCTTGACATTAATGTCACGCTGAGATTTCCAAACCCGCTTTGCTAATCTCTGAGATCATTAACGTGACTTAACTGGAGAACTGCAGCCTCCCCTTCCATTCAGAGGAGTCAGGAGTTATCTCCCAGCCTCGAGAGATAGGCAGAAGTTTAAATTCCTCCTGGGTCTTCGGCTGAGTTGTTGTCACTGGGCAGTCCAGGGGCACAATATGTCATTCTGAAAATATTTACTGACAGAGAAGGATCCTGATCTCTGACTGGCTCTTGAGGATCTGCGGGGAGGAGAGCTGGAAAACACCTATGAGATCATCCGGCTCTCCTTTCGTGGATCCACGTAGCACATGCCTTTTCCAGTCCTTTTTAGGTCACCCCAGGGATGGAATTTTATCACTGGGATCAGATAAACCTCCAGATAGCTCCATCTCTCTGCATTCTGCCTGCTGATTCCTCTTCCAATTAGGTGGAATTGCTGTGAAAAGCACAACTTCCACATGAAAAGCAAAAGTTTTAAACATAAAAGAGCTTTAAATAGTTTTAAACCCCCCAGTAAGATGCCTCAGGAGCTATTGCTGTACTTGGTGGAAATGTGCTGTTTAAAGAACCTCTGTGTGCTAGAGATGAAGTCAGTATTCAGGCATGCCCAAGTGTTTTATTCGTTGCTGCTGCAATATGAGATTGTAAAAAAAGTGGATCTGAAGAGGGCTGAATGAAACCCTGAGCCAGATTTATGTCCATGCCACTCCAGGCAGCACAGGCCTTTCCTTTTAGATGGGAACCGTGCTGCAAGTCTTCGTTTTTATATTAACATTTTATGCTGTATTTTGTGATCTCCACTAAATCCAAAACCATTGTAAGAGCAGGGCTAGAGAGACTTCAAAGAGCAAGGCTGAAAGATCCCCTTGCAGTGATCGGCACTTCATAAACACATGGAAAATCCTCAAGAAATTGCTAAAATTGTTGTCGGAATCAATTTTGCTGAAGGCAGAGTTGAAGTTTCTAAGTATTCCCTTGACTTAATCCATATGGTGTATTCTGCTCACATATGCCCACCACAGCTTCTATCTTGGGAGCTGGAGGTGTTCCTGGTATTTTATGGCAGGAACATGCAAAGGTCACATGGATTGCTTTTGAAGCTCTGGGGGGAATTCATCACTGCATACTTGAGATATGTCTGTGTACTAATGAGATGATACCTCCCTTGGCAGAGGTGAGATTGGTCAAGTAGATGTGAAATAAGCTGAAGTCAGTGGAGGACCCCTGGGAAAGATGTGCTGGAGCAGAGGCTGCAGTCAGTCGTACTCCCCACAGACTGGTGCTGCCTCTCTGGCAGTGCTGTGTGTCCCAGGCTGAGGCTACTCCCATCCCACTGCATCCTTTTGGGGTTCTGGAAGCCCCTTTTCCACCCTGAGGCGGCAAGTTGGTGTTCCCCAGGCAGAGCCTGTCTCCAGGCAGCTGCTGCCCACCCATGGGTGTCCATCCCCATGTCCAGGCTGTACAGGGCCACTCCAGTGTAGAACCATAGAATAGTTTGGGTTGGGAGGAACCCTAAAGATCATCCAGTTCTAACACCCTGCCATGGGCAGGGACAGCTTCCACTAGCCCAGGTTGCCCTGTCCAGCCTTGCCTTGGACACTTCCAGGGATGGGGCAGCCACAACTTCTCTGGGAAACCTGTGCCAGGGCCTCCCCACCCTCACAGGGAAGAATTTCTCCCTAACAGCCAATCCAACCCTGCCCTCTGTCAGTTTGAAGCCATTGCCCCTTGTCCTCTCTCCATGCCCTTGTCAGCAGTCTGTCAGCTCTCCCATTATTTTACCAACTTGAGGAGCAATTCCCTGCTGTGCTGTGGCTGCAGCAGAGGTGCACCCTGTCCCCCACTGGTGCACCCAGCTGCAGGGGATCCAGGGCTGCTGTCCCTCCACGGGGGTGCTGCCCAGGCCAGGCTGGCAGGAGGATGAGCAGAGGTGTGTCATTTTTGTAGTGGGAAGTGTTTCCTTTAACAACCATAGGGGACCACCCCCAGCCATGGCCCTGCACCCCCTTCCCTGCCGTGCCCCTCACCCAGGCTCACCCTGCTTTGCCACTCGGAGCCTGGGAAAGTGGAGCCCATTAATAACTCAGGGTTTGTTTGTTTGGATGTTGTTATTGTTGTTGTTTTGAAGAAATCCTGCCAGTTTGGAACTGTTTTATAACATGTCTGTGCTGCAGCCCACAACAAACATCCGTGCGTAGCCTGGAATCCTGGAATCTTTGTTCTCCCAGGAGTTTGTAAGCTCATGGCACAGGTATCATTTCAGCTGTGTGGACAGAGGAACCAGCACACCCTCCACTACCTGATGGTGTTGTACAAGCAGGAGTTACTTAACAGAGGTACTGATGTACAGTGTAGAAGTATTTTGGGAACAGATTTAGGGCTGGAAGCTGTTCCCAATGTCACTGTGTTGGTCTGGATTAATGCTGTTGGTATCACAGGGAGGAGGACTCACCTGAGCTGCCCAGAGGCAGGTGCCACTCTCACACTTTGCTGGTGGGCTGTTGCTCTTCATGTAGGGGTCCATCCCCCAATTTAAGTCAAGAGCAGAACTCACCTTGTAAGCAGGCAAGTTGGTGGGCTCAGGGGGTAAAGGGGCACAGGAATGATGGCAGTCAGGAATGATGAAGGTGAGAGCACACTGCAACAGGTCCATGGAGAGCTGCTGAAAGTATGGTGGGGGTCTTGGAAAGCCAAAGGTGGGTATGTAGGGCTTCTGCTTCTGCTGTAAACAGCATCACTCCCATGAACACCTCCATCACTGGCCAGAGGTGCTCCCAAAGCAGTGGGAGCCACTGTGCCCAGGTGAGAACAGGTGAGATGGGACCATTTGCTGGGCTGCTGCAGCATGGGGTGGCTGAAGGGAAGGGGGGCGGAAAGAAGAAGAACCCAGGCACAAATAATCCACATATGAAAATAGCCTTGGCCTTTAAGCTTATCTTTAAGCAAGGAAATTCAGGAATATTTTCAGGTGTCAGTTCCTTAAGTTGTTGGCAGAGGTGAAAACACTGCAAGCCTCTGGAAGAGGGAGCTGCGCTTGTTTAGCTCTTTAGAGAAACAGATAATCTATACCACGTGTAGATTAATGTATTAACTGTATGTATATGATGTATTAATGCACAGATTAGCAGGGCTGGAGATCAGTGGGAGACCCTTCAGGTGTTTTGCCTCCACATTTTCCAGCACAGTCAGTTTTCACGTCAGGCTGTTGTTTTGCTGTTTCCATAAATTCCTGGCAGTAATTGCAGTAGTTTCCAGCAATACTCCGGGTTTTGCTGCTGGATGGAGCGAGGAGGCTTTCATCAGGAGTGCTCTAGGACAGCTCTGTCAGAGCCAAGCATCGCTGCAGAGAGGCAGCAGCTTATAAAGTGGCTCCTGAAACATTTTGTCATCATCTTAAATTTGAGCAATAATTGATGTCGGTGGGTGGCAGAAAGGGTGATAATTGGTTCCTGTAAATCTTTTAAGTGCATTAGCAGGCTGTGTTTGTAACAAAATGTCTGGAAGTTTTACTGTGGATGCTCAGCTCGCTGTTTTGTGTGTTTGGCCACACTTTACATTCAGGGTCTGTTCATAAATAACATTGATAAAAGATTAATGTACAATTGCTGCATCTCCCGAGCGCTGTGTGCCTGCACATGGTGGGGTGGAGGTGACTGGGGCAGTCCCAGATGGCCCAATGTGCTGTTCAGGTGGTTCTGGCATACCTGAAGGATGCTTGGGACAGGATGTGGAATGCCCAGGGGGTCACCCAGCCCGGGGCAGGGTGGTTGGTGTCCCTTCAGGTGCCAAAGCAGGCAGGTTTGAAGTGTCTTGCCTGGGGCGAGCTGGAGGGACAGTGAGCTGGAAGGAGCCTGTGATTCCTGTGCCATGAGTGAACAGCCCATTCCCATCAGGGACCTGTCATTCTTTCACTCCCAGTTTTTCAAAGAGAGTAAGAGACAAGCCTACATCATCTCACAAATGCTTTCCCTTTTTTTATTTTTATTATAAAAAGGCAGTAATTTTGCTTGTTTATAGATATATTTCTACTGAAAAGTAGACTTCCAGGTTTATAGGCTGTGAATCAGCAAATGGCACAGCCTGCAGTCCTGATAGCTGTTTGTTCATGAGCTGCTTCTATCTCCATGTATTCTCCACAGGGGGAAAGGATTTATTGTTTCAGTAAATTGATATTAGTGGAGCACAGTTCAGTCAGAAATAGGTCTCGCTGTTGTGAAAGGTGGCTCTCCAGCTATTTTTTTCCTCCCTGCACAGTGAGTTGGCTCACACCACGACAAGGAGTAGCTGAGAATTCATTTAGCAGAAGAATATTGCTCCTTCATGCCACATAAATTACGTTATTACAGACGTAATTATAACGGAGAGCGGCGTTGTGTGAAGGAATGTGCCTGGTGCTTCTCCCAGACGCGGCGCTGTGGCTCCGGTGCCAGCCCAGCAATCCCAGCTCCTGTGGGATAAAGCATTTAAAATCTGTGTTTCAGGTGCTCTGCAGGCAGTTGGGGGAGCTGAGATGTGTGGGGTTGGGGCTGGGCCCCTTGGAAGCCCCCTGGGGTAACTGGAAGGCTGGGTGTCTGTGGAGCTTCAGGGGCTGTGGGAGACCCTGACGCAGAGATACAGTGAAGAGTTCCTTGCCTGGAGCAAAATTCCTTCATGTTTTCCTCTCCTGAACCAGATCTGGAGACCTCCTGTAGCGCATCATCATCTGCACCTTTTCTCCTCCTCCATTTCTGAAGCAAAGTCCCCCTTTCTGATCCTTCCCTTATCTGGGCATGTACCACCCCCCAGCATCCTGCTCCACTTAGAGAGGGGACAGCTTTTCTCCCTCTGGGGTGCCATGGGAAGCAGCACTCCCAGGATAACAGCAGGGTAATGCCAGGGTGTCTCAGGGAGGTGGGGTGGCAACATCAAAACCCATCTCATTAACACGCTCTGTTAACAGGGAGAGGGTGCAGGTGTCCTCCTGGAGGGGATGATGGGGCCTGGAGCCTTTTCCTCCTGTGTCAGTGTTTTGAATATTCCTCCAAATCACTGGTGATTGTATTGGCATGGGATGGAAGTGTCACTCCTGCCTGCATTCCTCTGGACAGAAACTCTGGAGAAGTTTGTGGCTACACTGCCCTTCTCCATGGAGGCTCAGAAAAGCTTCCTTTTCCCCCCCACTTTCCATGCAAGACCTTGGCATACCTTAACCAGGTGAAAGTAGTTCTGTTGGTCAGCAGGTAGAGTCCACTGTCCTGGTAACGGTCTCAAAATGTGGATGCCACTGGATTTATTCGTTGTAGCCGAGATCAGTGTCTGTGTCCTTACTTTTCCTTCCTTGGGGACAATAATAGTGTCACTTGTACATGTGCACAGGGCGTGTTTTGGTGGAGAGGGTTTTTGTGTTTACCACTTAGCAGGCCACGGTCAATAAGGAGAGTGTTTTCGCAGCCAAAAAGATGACAATTTTATGAATGGAGTTTAACAGCACGAACCTCATGTGATGCAGAAGGAGATAAATGGAGCACAAATGGAAAAAGCACTTCACCCCCAGGCCCCATTGTTTAGTGTTTCATAAACGATTAATCGCTTCATCCCCATCAAGTGCAATTGTCAATTCAATGAGCTCGGAGGTATTGGGAATGACGCCTGGCAAACGCATTCCTAATGTAATTACATCTAAATGGAGTGGGAGAGCGCCTGCGCCTGGGCGGGACACAGGGATCTATATTTTCCCATCTGATGGTGCAACAGCCTCACGGCTCGTGGGCTGGGAAGGAAACCCTGCCGAGGGGCCTGGCACAGGAGTTTTGGGATCAGCGTGAACTCCCTTCCCAGGGTTAAGCAGGAAAATGCAGGAGGTGGGATGGGCGCCGGTTGTTTCCACTCGGGGTGAAGCGGAACGGTGGCAGTGCCACAGCGATCCTGACCCTGTGGGCAGGTCACGGTCATGATTCCTGTGGAAAACACCCTCCTTTTCCTTCCTTGTACTGCCTGCACTCTGGAAAGCACGTGGGGAAAATCACTGGGAACACCTTGATGCTTTCCAGAGAAGCAGAGACTGAAATATTGGGAGGGAGGGAGTTACTCCAGGCTGACACTCCAGTGCCCAGGCTCATAGTGACAGACAGGGAGTTGAAACCCTGACCAAGAGGAGGATATTCTTGCTGGACTGGTTTAATGCTCACTTAAAGTTGTGTTGAGCAAGTGCACCTTGGGTGGTGTGTTTATGAAGGGACTCCGTTAAGGCAAAAATAATGCTCTGGCTTTCTCTGTAATGTGCAATGTTAGGACATGTGGGAGTGGCTTGAAGTTGAAGGAGGATCAATTTAGATTAGATATTGGGAAGAAATTCTTCCCTGGGAGGGTGGGGAGGGTCTGGCACAGGTTGCCCAGAGAAGCTGTGGCTGCCCCATTGCTGGAAGTGTCCAAGGCCAGGTTGGACGGGGCTTGGAGCAACCTGGGCTAGTGAGAGGTGTCCCTGCCTGTGAAAGAGGGTTGGAACGAGGTGACCTTTAAGGTCCCTTCCAACCCAACCCGTTCCATGATTTTGTACTTCCTGACCTGTTGCATCCGACCAGCACTACGCCAAGAGCAAGTGGCTCTGTCCCAGCTCTGGTGCTCAGAACTCACTGTTCTAGAGCAGGATGCTTCTCATTGCTGAGCTCCAGCAGCCCCAGGCAGGCTGTGCCAGCCTGGGGCTCTGCAGAGATCACACATCCGTCGCTGGGGCTGCTCTGGAATCAAACAGGTACCAGCAGGTTCCTTGGCGTGTTGCAGCACAGCAGCTCCAGCTCTTGAAAGGGCTGTGATAGGGAACAGTGTTGTCTGTCTTAGATGGTATCTCAGACTCGACATAGACGTGTAAAATGCCAGGCTGGATGTTTGCAGAGACTTGTCAAGCCAAGGGAAACCGTGCCAATGTGAAACACTGGGGAAGAGCTTAAAAAGGCAGACAATGGTGTGTTTGCTTGCCGAGCTCGCCTACGGGATGCTTTTGCCCTTGACAGAGTTTTTTTAGCTGGTCGGTGGCTGTGGGGGAATGGTGCAGGCTCTGCCAGGGCCATCCAGCCAGAGGTGCTGGGAGGACTGTCTGGGACCCCCTCAACCCCAGCCCTCCCCATCCCTGGGGGCTCCAGGACAGGACATCACACTGTGACTCCAGAGATAGCCAGGAAGTCAGATTTTTCGCTGAACATTTAATTAGTAACTGATCCTTATGAGTGCTTCATCCAGCCTTTTTTTCTCCCTCTCTGCTCATAAGTGAGGTGTTTTCTCCCATTTCTTTGCAGCAAGGATGATGGACAGGAGTGCAGGTCATGCTCCTCCACTGCCTGCCCTGTTCTGGGTGATACACACTAATGAAATACAAGGTTTAATTGTTTTATATTGCATCCTGCTGCTGCTTCTGTCCTCATCTCTCTGCCACCTTGGGTGATGAGAGAGTGCTCATGGGAGGAGACAGGGTGTGGTGAGGGCTTAACTTTGCCTCTAACTGTTTGCAGAGAACCTCACTCCTGCTGCTGACAGATTTTTTCCTTCTTTTTTTCCTTACCTGGAGTGACCTCACAATGTGTTTATGGCACCAGGGTCTTTATGTGCAGGTGAGAAGCATCACTTTTGGGACCAGCATTCCGTGTGGCACCATTTCAGTGCTGCTGAGCTCCTGGCAGCAGCCTCTCCCCTCTAAAGGCAGCTGGGTATCCCACTGCTAGAGGTTGCTGCTCTGATAAAGCCTCTCCTGGTTATTGACATGGTATTCCTGGTTGTCTCTGTGGAGAAAGCTCTGGCGAAGCATCTCTTCCACCTCTTTGCATTAAAGATCCTGGTGTGGGGGGAATAAAAGACCCACCCGAGTCCAGCCTTCTGATTCTGCTAAACCCAACCAGGGAAAAAAACCCCCTCATTTACCCTCAGGTTCCACCTTTGGCTTCAGTTTTACAGTTCCATTTAATTGGCTTTAAAAGGGTCAGTTTTCAGTCTTAACAACTGAAGCATTGACTTTGTGTTGCCAGGCCTTGTGTGAGCCCTCGCTGCAGAAAGCATCTTTGCAAAACTTGCCTCCTTGAACATTTAAACTGTCAGCCCCAATTATCCGCATTGCTTCAGCTGAATGGGTTTCTTTCCTCTCAGCCAGCAGCAATATTTTGTTGCTGTCTATGAAACATAAACTGCATCCCGAGTTAGGAGCAGCCGTTTTCCGAATCGTCGCTTTTCCCGTCACCGTGGATTTGCCTCCGGAGCTGCGATAGGAAACGCTCAGCCCTTCACAAAACGCTCCCTAAGGCGGGAGTTTCGCCCTCATCCTCTGCCTTCTGCCTTGCAGAAAAGCCTGAGCTGGACGAGATCACCCTGGAGCGAGTGCTGGAGGAGCTGGAGACCATGTGCTACGAGAACATGAACATCGCCATCGAGACCGAGGAGGGCCTGGGCATCGAGTACGACGAGGACGTGGTGTGCGACGTGTGCCGCTCGCCTGAGGGGGAGGACGGCAACGAGATGGTGTTTTGTGACAAGTGCAACGTCTGCGTGCACCAGGTGAGCCCCCGTGGCAGGGCTGGGCTCTGCTCCTCATGCCCTGGTTCCTGCCTCTGGGTTCCTCCCATCCCCTGGGCTGCTCTACACTCCTGTTTAGCTTTCCCATTGGATTCCCAGGCGGCTCCGGCGGAGTGAGCATGGCAGTGGGGTTTTGGATAGCTGGCAGTCAGCAAACTTGCTTTTCGTACTTTCTTACCCCCAGCCCTTTGTAAGTGCCCACAGAAATGCACGACCAGAGGCTGAATTTCTCCTTCCTCCTTATTCTCTGGTCTCTGTGTTGTTTTATGTCTCCTCATCCATTACTATGCTTATTCCTTTTTTCTTTATCCCATTTTTTGAACTGTAGTGGGACCTCGAGCACCCCAGCACTGTGTACAGGACTGGCTGGTGGCTTGGTGGGAAGTAGGTCTGCAGTCCTGCACTCACCAGAGGGGTGGGATTGCACAGACCCCCAGCCTCTCCTCCTCCACTTTGTCAGGGGGTGGTAGGACCTTCCCGCTCCACCAGCTCTGTCTCACATTGCAGGGTTTCTGTCCCAGCCTCCCCACTGTATGAGTGTGGGATTTCATTTTATTTTGCTGCCTGGAGGAAAATAATTTTATTTTTAGAATTGAATGCAAATGCTTCAAGCCCTTGCTGGGGGGGTCTGTGGGTTCCTGCTTTTGGGGAAACCTCATCAAGGAGGAGGCAGCCAAGTGAGGGTCTCCTGGGTCCCACGTGGGCCCAGGGAGGTTTCACTGGTCGTGCTTTATGGGGAAGCAACGTGTGGTGGGGGACAGCAGCTCCTGGGCTTTACCCTCTGTGTGAAGGGTTTTGGTTTTTTTTTAGTTCTAAAGAGAGCCATTTGCTCATCTTTTGGGCAGCTTTTCCATCAGCGCTTCCTGGAGGTGGGAGAGCACTGGAGATATCTATAGTTGCGGGAGGTGGGTGTTTTGAATGGTTTCCATCAGTGAATCAGATCCCACAAAATACCAGAATGATTCAGGGTTGGGGTTGGGGTGCTTCTTTTGTGTTGGGTTCTTTTCTGACAAGCCCAAGTGGCAATGTCAGGCTGTGAGCTGGCATGTGCCACAGCAGGGGCTCAGGGGGAGCTGTGGTACCCCGTGGGCTCCGCTTCCAGCTGCAACCCCAGTGCTGCAGAAGGGGACACAGCAGGATGGATTTCAGGGCTGTTGAAAGAGGGATTTTCCCTTGTTTTCAGGGAGCAGAGTCCAACCTTAAGCCCTGTGCCAGCCCATAAGCTGCCCCTGATCTAATCTCTGCCCCAATTTACACCCTAAGCCACTAAGCCAGAGCCACAGTGCAGGGTGTTACATGGCATCGTGGTTCTTACCTAACCTGCCCCGTGCCTTTGCCAGCCCCACACCCAAAACCTGCTGGGGACCATGCTTTCCTGTGGGCATGGGGGTGCTGGTGCCACAGGCTTTGTCATCCTGCATCCCATTGGGAAGGGGCTCAGGACCACAGGGTGGTGGGTTACAGTGCCAGAAGGTATCGTTGTAATAATCTCATCTGCATAACAAGCCACGAGGCTTGCTATTAATTAATTCCTACGAAGCGTGGCTTTTAGAAGGCATGTGCAGTTGTTTTAAGATTGCCAGTGAGGTGGAATCGTACCCCCTGCTGCTAAATCACAGTTCAGTGCTCTCACAGTGGCAGCGTCTCGCTTCTGTTCAGCATGGGAACGATCCACCTCCAGTTTCCAGCCACTGTACCACGGTCCTGTCATTACTGAATTGCCATTCCCTGGTGTGGGCACATGGCTGAGCCCACCCTCTGTTCCATGGACCACACCAAGCTTGTCTATGGCTTGGCATCCTCCCCATTTTTTTGGCACCCCCTTCTCGGTTGATGTTGCACCCGTGACAGACAGTGATAGAAATATCTGCTCTGCTCCTATTCAGCATTCCTCTGGCTCCATGTTCCTCCTTTTGCCTGGTGCTGGACGTGGGAAGGTGTGTTTAGCTGGTAATGAACCTCATTTCCAGAGCTGCTCCTTGTCCAGGACAGAGGCCCTGTAGCATTTGCTCCTAAGGAGCAGAATTACAACTTCAGCTGCTCTGAAACCACTAGAAATAAATAACCAGGAGCCAAGAATCTGCTAGGGATGGACACCTGATCATAATTCCTGCTTCCCCCTGCATTTTGAGATCAGTCTGCCAGTTAACTCTCCTGGTAGTACATATCAGGCTGATTCTTTTCTGGTGCTAAATCACGTGCTTTATAAAACTCTGTTCCAGAGATGATTTATCTGCCAGATTTGGAGGCTCTGTGAAACACACAGTTAAGTCTCTCTGAACTGTGTAGACTCACAGCAATAATATTAGCTCCCTTAATTCCTTGTTATCCCAATAATCTGGTCATAAAGTGGCTTTTTCCCCTTGGAAATCACTATCAGAGTCAATTTGTGATTTGGGGCAACCTGAAGTTGTGTTATAAAGTCTATTCCTGGCCAGTAAAGACTGAAGATGTGTTTTTCCCACGCTCACACATCTCCATGTGCCCCCTCTGTCCCTGTCCCCACTCGCAGCACTGTCACTCATGGTGACAATGCCCTGCAGCAGCAGGATGAAAAGCTGTTCTTTTTGGGGGGTAAACTTGGAGAAGTGGAGCTGACAAATGCCTGGGCTCTACATGAAGCCACCAGCACTGGGGGTCCTTGTCAGCCCTGCCCTCTTGCCTTCTGCAGGGATGTCAGAGCAGCCAGATCTAGAATTAATTACATCTCCTCACTTTGAATAGTGACACAGCCCTGTGTTAGTGCCCAAGGCAGTGTGTGTCGCCCTCTGAAAACCCTTGAAGTGCAAGTTATCAGGACCTGCTGGTTAAAAACTGTCTGAGTTTAGTAGTGGCTGTTTAATATAATCATGAATTATGGTCAAAGTGGAAAGTAGTTTATCATTATGTGATACAGCTTAGCTTATCATTTGGCTCTTCCCCAAGTACAGAAGAGAAATGTTTATGAAACACTTCAGCTCCTCTGCATCCTATGTTACCACAGCAGGTCAGGGAGCTCTGTGGGCAGCCCAAGTCCTTCAGTTCTCACTCTCTTGGCTGTAGATTTGTCCATTCCTCCTTTAGATGTGTCATCCTTAAGATTTATCACCCTTTTTGGTTCCTCTCATCTCATTTACATTCATGACTATTGGTTTCCCCTTTTTACCTTTCCGTAGTTATTTTTGCTTCCTCTTTGAGCTGCGCTGGGTCTGTACCAGTGTGACCAACTTTCTCAATCATGGGCTTGTGGCTTTTCAGCCCTCAGTGACCTCAGAGGATTTCTCTGCACAGCATTTCTTCCTTCTCTGAGTTGTCATGGGTTGGGAACAGGCAGGAGATGAGTGAATAAATGTCCCAACCGCAGAGCTGCCGGTGGTGGGTGCTCTGATGGGGCAGCCTGGTTGCCCACTCCCAGCCTGGAATTTTTAATTAAAGCCCAGGACACATTGGTCTGCCACGAGTATCCTTGTGAAAACAGGGAAGGTAGTAAGGAAGGAAGAGCTTAACTCACTGTCTGTGGCTTTGGGGTTGCTTTGAGTCTGCTGTCTGTGGGGACGCAGCGGCGGTAAGAAAGGTGGGAGTGACGGAGGAGGTCTGGGAAGATGCTCATCCTGGCTGCTGGGACTAACCCCCCTCCCTCCTGTCTGCACAGGCGTGCTATGGCATCCTGAAGGTCCCCATTGGGAGCTGGCTGTGCCGGACCTGTGCCCTGGGAGTTCAGCCCAAGTGTCTGCTGTGCCCCAAGAGAGGGGGAGCGCTGAAGCCCACGCGGAGCGGGACGAAATGGGTCCACGTTAGCTGTGCCTTATGGATTCCTGAAGTAAGATGTTGTGCAGCCTCCCTGTGACACGTGGCTGGGCACAGACTTGGTTTCAGGTCTCGGCCCAGACCATTCATTAGTGGTCTAAATAGCAAAACCCAGTTTGGCTCGTCAAGCTGTGCCAGAGCAATGTGGGGCAGTCATCAGGCCGTGTGTTTAATTAGCAGCCAAGGGGCACCCTGTGAAGGGAGGGCACAGAGCTGGGGTGCAAGGGCACAGAGCTGGGGGGCATAGCTCTGTGTAGCAGAGTAAAGCTAATTTCATCTGCCCATTTGAGATACACAGCAACATGCACAGGAGGAATTAATTCAGAGGAAACACCAACAGACATTTTTCCTTCTGTTTCATCCAGATGTGGGTTTGTTGTTTTTTTTTTCAAAATGGCAACTGACCCCAAAAAATGATAAGTGTAATCCATCCCTCATTCAGACTGCTACAGACACCCCCTTGTAGGAGATGTGGGATGGTAGCCAGTATTTACAACTTGTCTTCTATCCCGTGGCCAGGTTAGCATTGGATGTCCTGAAAAAATGGAACCCATTACGAAGATCTCACATATCCCAGCAAGCAGATGGGCTTTGTCCTGCAGCCTCTGCAAGGAGTGCACTGGGACATGTATCCAGGTATGTAGCTTGGCACTGAAGACACACAGACCTCCAGGGTTGTGCCTGTATCAGCCACTGGAGGTTCTGGAGGTGCTGCAGGACACAGTCTGGCCAAGGCTTAGTTCTGCTCTGAGTAAACCTAACAACAAGAGCCTGTCAGGCATCATCAGATGTTGTTTGCAATCACTTAATGCATTGAGATAGAAATCTAGATTAACTTCCTTTGCATAACACAGTGATGTTGCTGTAGTGACACTAATTACTGCAAATGACCTTGGTTTGGGTAAGGAATTTCCAGCAGAAGAGCTTTGTGAAGATGCCAGGAAAGTGAGATGCTCATGAGATACATAGCCCAAGTATTTCACAAACAGTTGGGATTTCAGTTGGGGGGATATCAGAGAACCCCAGGACTGGAGAGTGCTCAGTAGCCTGCTGGCTTGGAAAATAAATAATTTACCATGTGTTGCATTTCCACATTTTCTGTTATGCCACACCTAACCAAACTACTGCAGACATCTGATTGCCTGCCCTCCCTGCAGCAGGAGGGACAGACATCCTCTTTTCAGATGGAAAGCAGGATGCTCTGGGCTTTCCTGTTGCAAAAGTGGGACAGAGATTCCCACCCTGTGATCCCTCTACTTGGGCAGCAAAGAGTAGAAGCTCCCATCCCAAATGCAGCACACTTGGTGTGAGAGCATCTTACTGAACCCCAAGATTCCCCCTCCTTCCCCCTGCTTGGCCAGGGTGAAGTCCTGGGGAGCTCCCCTGGAGCATCTGCTGCTCTACTGTGCTGGTTGCTTCCATTGGCAGAGCAGGCACTGGGGCAGCCTTGGCATGCAGGGGGAAATGGAAGAGCCATTAAGCTTTGAAAAATGGAGGGAAAGTTTGGGATGCGTAGCATGTTTAATAGATCAGCTCTGGTGTACACAGTGATGATGATGGAGGACCAGAAGCAGCTGCCTGTTTGCAGAAGGACATCAGGGATAGGAGGTCTGCAGGCTCTGCTGTGTTTATGCCATCGTCTTGGGCTTAAGCCTTTAAAGGGAGCTATTTAAAAGTAATCCCCGTAGTTGGAAATGAAATTTCACAATACTTCTTTAAATCTGTAGCACTGACTCACTTCTTTTTTGATGGCTCTGGGTGCTTATTCACCCTGCCAGATGGAGATACTGTGTCAGAATGGCAACTGCTTTCAAAGAACAGAGGGGCAGGGAAGGAGGCAAACAGGCTTGGCAGCATCAAAAAGAATTCAGCGTCTCTCAGGCTTCATCCTCTTAGTGCCAGCATGACATGGGAGCCATGAGATCCCAGGGACTGGGTGGATTTGCATTAAAGGTCACCTGAGATGGAACAGGAGCCTTCTTGTCTCATGTGCCAGCAGTTCACAGTTTATAAGTCCTCGTGAAATTGTCACTGGAGCATTTGCTGAGGCCACCCTGGCGTGTGCAGGATGGTTTTGCTTCAAGGAAAAGGGGGAGAAGTGAAAAAAAAAGCAGGCAGTGCCTTTATTTAAGGATTTATGGGGTAAATCAACACCCAAAGATAAATAAATATGCTCTGTACTCTTCAGTGGTACAGAGCTCTGTTTTGAAAGCCTATGTTTATGGAGCATATTTTGTGCTAGAGCCTGTTTATGCAGGTGTGATCTACCTTTGTCAGCATTTCAGGTTTGTGACCCAGCTCTGAAAGGAGGAGGTTGTTTTCTGCAAAAGCACTGGGTGTTTATTCTTGGCAGCAGGAATCAGGTGCTGCAGGTGGGCAGGTCTGGGGAAGGAAGGACATTGCTTCCAGGAGGGGGTTTTCCAAGTGGGCAATGGGATCTGGTTTTGCAAAGGTGAAATCCAGGAGGCAGGCTGGAGGAGGGGAAGGCTGTCATCCCAGCAGGGCATGGGATGCTCAGAGGCAGCACCACAGCTTAAGAAAACACCCACCCGAACCACATTTGCAGAGATGAATGTGAGAACTCTTTGCACAGGCACCTCTGTGTGTGGAGGTGTTTTTCCCCATCCAAATTTGTCCATCAGAAGGGAAACAAACCCAGGGCAGCCTGAGGAAGGGCTCCCCACTGCTCTGGGTGCCCCTGCCCTTGCTGCTTGCATGTAGCTCATGCCTTGCTTCCTGGTACAGAGCTGTGAGCCCAGTGCAATTTGGTGTGGCTGCAGCTGAGCCAGAGCTCCTGGACACTGTGCAGGGATGCAGTCCTGGAGACACCCTTTCCCTAGCTCCTCTTAAGGGGAAGTCATTATTTCGTGGTGGTTCTTGTGGTCAGACATCAGGAGATGCCAGAGAGCTCGGTATGCAGCAGGAATTTTCTTGTTTGCATTGCTGAGGTGGAAAAGAGAGTGCCAGGAGCCAGGCTTTGGTGCAGCCCGAGTCCTGACCATGCTTTTTTGGGACCCAGCTCCCTCCTTCTCACTTGTCAGAGAGACAGGAAGAGGTAATGGAGGCAGCATGGAATGCCAGGACTCTGTTAGTTGCTGGCAGGCTTCTCCAAAGGGCACAATCTTCTGCTGTCGTCATCTTCCAGCTTACCTTTTGTTGTTTTTTGGAGAAAAAGCCCTTGGAAATGTCCTCCACCACTCACTCATCCATCGCTGCTCCTCTGCCTGCTGCTGCCCACTCCCCTTGAGCTGCTTGTGCCACTGGTCCCCATCCCCTGGGATAACCTGTGTGGTGGTTCCCAAAGCTGCCTTCTGGTTGTGCCTGTAGCCCTGAAAACACACCAGGTGACAGGAGGGGGAAGAGCAGTGCCCTGTGCTGCCCCCCTGGCACCCCCTGCCCCACATCCTGGGAGGGTGTCTGGGAGGATGCTCACAGGCTGACAGCGCCTGTCTCGGCTGACAGGCTCTGCCAGCATCCAGACCATCTGTGGTCACAGAAGATCACGTGGTGGTTCTGTAAGGATGCAGAAGTGTTGTCCCTGATGGCTTGGCCGGCGTTCAGCACCGGTAATTAATTTTTCCTTCCTGAGCTCCCCTCGCAGGTCTGTTGGAGGAGCCGCTTCCTTCCCCTGCAGCCCCAAACTGCAGCAGAGCACCACTGCAAGCTGCTAAACTTCTGTTTGAATTTCCTTGGCAACTGAAATCATCCCTCTGTTTCTTCCCAGTAAGAGTGATTTGCGGGCTAATTAACAGCCCACGTTAATCTCTGGGACAGTTTTCACCCTCTCTCTCTCTCGGAATTGTGTTAGGGAATGGATTTGCCTGGATAAGCAAAGCATGCTGAAATCCTTGAATGGAAGGCGCTGTAAGATAACGAAGCACGATCAATAACGAAGCCAGTTTTTGAGCCTGGTGTATTCTGGGTGGCAGATCCCTCCCTGCCATCACGAGTGGCTTCATTCCAGTGCCATTCTGAGATGGATCAATATGTTTTTATTGTTAGTTTATCCAAGGTCCTTCAGTAGGACCAGGTACCTTTCTTTGTTGCCCTGTCAGCTGAGCTGCCTAATTATTTTCTGTTTGCATGTTGGGCACGGTTTCTGACAAGTGCTGCTTGCCATCTGTCAGAGGAGAGATCCAGGACGGGCGTCACTGGATTTGCTTTATTCCTAAGGTGGAGTGATGGTCATTCCTGTTAGCAGGATGTTGTCCTGGCAGAAGACATGGCCGTGTTGTTAATGCTGTTTTTAGCACTGGTGGCAGAGACAGGAGGGAAGGGACATCACTCTGTGTGCTTTAAAAGCCAGTGGGTGATATACTGACTGCCCTGAGTAAATTTGGAAGCTGCAAGTCAGGCTGGGCTCCCTCTGTCCCTCCCTCATTGCCAAAAATAAATACTGGAGAACAGAGCCAGTGCTTCAGCCATGTGGGAGGCTGTGACAGGGCTTGTCCCATGGGAGGGGCAGGGTGGCAGGCCAGGTCCCCACTGCCTGCAGTGGTGGTGGGTGCCCCAGGCTGGCACAGGGAGCACCAGTGGGTCCCTCACAATTCCAGACTCCACACAAGCACCAGCAGTGTAGCAGAGGGAGCTGAGCTTTGCAAGTTATCAGCTATTTCTGTGAATAATTTCAGACTGAAATTAGGACCAAATGGCCATATTTAACAGGGTGTCAGAGTTCATAATCCACGTTTGTGTGGTACCTGCGGGAGTTAGTGCTCAGCATCACTGCCTGGAGCTGTGCTGGTACAGCCAGGGCTTCATCCAGCTCTTCCCACTGGTCTTGGAGGCTTTGGAAGAGGGCCTGGAGAGCCCTGGAAGTGGAGGACTTGGACAATGCCTTTCTTGGCCCTGACAGCTACATGAGCACCAGCAGATTCATTAAAAAAAAAAGCCAAAGGAAAGTATCTAAAAGCAGCAATGTCAAAAGTTCACACCTGGATTCCTGAGCAGGATTCAAGGCTGATGGATGGGATGGAGATTAAAAGCTGTTAAACTTTTGTTGCTCAATTACTGCCAGAATGTATTTAGTTTTCTTTTTGAGAATTAAGGTGCAGTAAAACTGAGTGGTTTGTCATCAGCATGCAGGAAATTTCACGTGCCTCCACCTGGTCCTTCAGGCCACAAGTGCATCTTCATCCTCCGTAAGAACAATTCTTCTGTTAACTCTGAAATGGTGCCTACAGTTAATAGCCCACTTAAAATGTCTCATTATTGCAGTTTAACTGGTCATTAGCAGCTGGAATAGACTGATTTCTTATGGGTTATGGTTGAAATAATTACCTGACACTCTGAGCCATTAAAAACCAGTTAATGAGTAGGGGGGAGAAGGTGCTGAGGTGGACACAGGCGGCGGGTCCTCTGTAGGACACCAGACTGAGATTTGTTGCCTGTGGGGTCCAAAGTATTTTAAGCCTGAGGTAAGTTAGGGAAATGGTTAAAAAATTAATCTGATACAAGTCTGACAACATTCTAGCCACATGTTTTGCTCTGGTTGCCCTTTTTTTTTTCTTTTTTAAATGGAGCTATTTAGAGTGTATAATTTCCAGAGGAGGAAGGCATTTGGGAGCATTGGCTGCTGCTTAGATCCCATATTCACAAATAGACTTTCCCATGTTCTCTGTGCTTCCAATAAAAATGGCATATTGGCTTTAATTGTGGTAACAGAGGGGAGTAGCTTAAGGGTGAAATAAAGATAAGCATTTCTCATCTTTAACCATTTCTCCAGGAGAAACAAATTGACATTCTTGGAGCATCCTGTAGGCCAGTGCTGTTCTTTGGCTTTTGATGTGTCTTGTTGGGAGAACCACTGGAGCTCCTGGTTGTGGTAGGTGGGAGATGAGCAGGGCCTGTCAGAGAGAAGGGTTAAAGAAGGCAAAGTGGGAAGGTGCCCACTGCTACCTTTTGAGCCCTGGGGTTCTGCTTGAGTTTCTAGTGTTGGGCTTTAGGGTGTCCACGGCTGGGGCAGTGCAGGTGTTCCTCCCTGGGAGCATCTGTCGTGGAGCACCCGTCAGGGTGTCACTCAGGTGGCTCTCCTGGGTTTGTGGGAAGCACTTGCTGCCCGTTGTGTTGGTCAGTGTCCCCCCAGCCCTGGTGCCCTGCCCTGAGCCCCTGTCCCTGTCCCGCAGTGCTCCATGCCCGCCTGCGTCACCGCGTTCCACGTCACCTGCGCCTTCGACCACAACCTGGACATGCGGACGATCCTGGCAGACAACGACGAGGTGAAGTTCAAGTCCTTCTGCCTCGAGCACAGCACCGGTGCCACCAAGTTGCCCGAGGAGGCGCGGACAGAGCCCGACCAAGCCCAGCTGGACTTGGAGAAGGTGACGCTGCGGAAGCAGAAGCTCCAGCAGCTGGAGGAGGACTTCTATGAACTCGTGAAGCCTTCAGAGGTGGCAGAGAACCTCGACTTAAGCGAATCGCTGGTGGATTTTGTCTACCAGTACTGGAAGCTAAAGAGGAAAGCAAATTCCAACAAACCGCTGCTGACACCAAAAACGGATGAAGTGGACAACTTGGCTCAGCAAGAGCAGGATGTTCTCTACCGACGCTTAAAGCTCTTCATGCACCTCAGGCAAGACCTGGAGAGGGTGAGTACAGCCTTTCCTTCGGTCGTGTACCCCACGTGCTCCATCAGGGCTGCTGTAGTGTGTGCTGGGGACTGTAGACAGAACAAGCCCTGTTCCCCCTGGCTCAGTCTGACCACCTTACAAGTTGTGTCCTTTCATCTTCATTCAGAAAAGTAACAGTGCTCAGTGTGTGTACATCACCCCTGCCAAAACACTGACACTGATGGAGTAAGTTAGTGTTGCTCTCAGCTGGGGGTTGTAAAGAACTAATGTGTGCAGAGAGAGTGCCTCGGCAGGGCTGGGTGGATGGGAGGCAGATGATGCTGCAGTTTATGTCCACTATGTCTAAACAGTCTGAAAGCTCAAAATTACCCTGTGTTGCCTCTCAGATGCTTTCCAGCAGCAAGGCACAGGAACACATTGTTATTTTCTTCCATGAAACATCCAAGACATGTGAAAGGCAGGAGTGAGAGCAGGGCCAGTGGGACTGGGCATTCCCTGCCCTGCTGCAGCCGAAAGTGGGTCGGCTCCTCAGGGAGCTGCTGGCGGAGGCAGAGCCGTGCCAGAGGATGCAGACAGAGCATGCAGGCAGCTGCAGGTCCCCGTGGTGCAGGGCATCCTTGAATCCTCCCACCCCCAGGGGAAGGGAGCAGCTTTTTTGGGTGAGGGCATTGGTGGAGCAGCAGGGCTCAAGTGGTACCGGAGCTCCCCGGGCTGGGCTTGCTGCTGCTCTGTGCTGCTCTCTGTCATGGCTGCACCACTGTCAGCCCCAAAATCACCACCACTTCCACCAGATTAATTGCTAAAGACACTAAAAATTACGTGATGCCCTGTGGACACCCCTCCAGGCTGCTTGTCTTGAGGGCAGGAGCAGGGATGGGGCAGAGGCAGGCTGGAGATGAGGAGTGGCAGTGAAGGTGAGAAGCAGCAGAGGGAAGCACAGGGGAAGAAGCACACACAGAACCTGGGGTGAGGTGGCAGAGAGGGGACAGGCACAGTAGTGGTGCTGTTGGGGAGCACATGGGCATAGCACAGGGAGCAGTGGGACAAGGACAGGCAGGGCAGGGATGCTCAGCCTGGCATGCAGAGCCCAAGCTCCCTCTCCTCCTCTGCTTAAGACCCAAGCCCTGCCTGGTCCCCCCTCTCCTCCTTCTGCCAGAGGGGTGAATCCATGGCCTTTGCTCAGGTCCCTGCCTGCCTTCCCACCCAGGATGCAAAAGCCATGGAAGGGCTCAGGGGGTCTCTGGGAACAAGGAAGGAGGACAGCAGGAAAACAGCATTGCTTTGGCTCAGTGAATGTGGTGCTGTGGTTCCCTGAGCAGGGAGCTGAGGGTGCTGCTGCTCCCTGGGAGGTGAAGGTGGTGGGGATGCTGCCCCTGCATGACCTTCTCTACAAGGTACTGAGGGTCTGTGGCAGAATTTAACCTATGGGTAGAAAGGTGATGTGGGTGGGCACAGCATTCATGTCAGGATGGGGTTTCAGCTCTGGACCAGCCCACCCTGGTTCCTTTCTGCACCCACCTCCCAGTGCATCCTGGAGCCCGAGAGCCTTCTCCTGTGTAAAAGCTGTTGGATTTGAAGCTATTAATCTGTTTTCTGTGGTCCTGTCTGCCTTCATCCCTGTGGCCTTTACTGCCATCGCTCTGTCCGTCTGTCCCTCCTTTGTTCCTGCCTTTACCCCGTCATGTTTCCCTCTCTGTGTGCCACCCTTAGTGGGTCTCCATCACCAGGCTGCAGCTGCCCATCCGAGGGTGACAAGTTCAACTCACTTTTCCCCCTCATCTGCTCCATATTGTAAATCTAAACCAGGCTGCTCTGCCTCCCACTGCTTGCCCTTGTTCCCAGCTTGGCTTTCCCAGCTGCAGTGAACCACTGTGCCTCCCTGGGTACCATGCTTTGCTCACAGCAGCTTCTCTTTGATTTCTTTGTGTCAAAACTCGGTGTTTTACCAGATTTCCCATTTTCCAGAGTTGCCTCCAGGCTTTGTGGGGTGTGCCCATCAGCGTTCAGCCTCTGCTTAGCAACTCCCTGCCAGGTTTCACTGCCTGGCCATGGAAGAGCTGTTTGTTCTGCTTCCAAGAGTGGAACAATAAACACCAGCTGGATCAAAGTCCAGTGCTCATATGGGTGATATAGGTTTAAATCCAACTGTTTCCAGTGCATCCCAGGTGTCTGATCCTGCCTGGCAGCACCGGTCACAGCCACCCTGCTTCTCATACAAATCATGAGGAGTCAAGTCAGATTGGGATTGGAGACAAGCAGCGTGGAGGGGGCGCTTTCAGAGGGTGTCCTTGGGGCATCAAATTGGATTTTAGTGTTTTCAGCAATTAATCTGGAAATGGGTTTGATTTCAGGGCTGATAGTGGTGTCTGGATCCGGGAGCTGGGGAGGCAGAAGCAGCAGAGCAGATGATGTGGGGACATCCAGGGTGATGGTGTTTCCCTCTGCCATTTCTTACCCTCTGTCATTTCTGAACTTCAGTGTCAGCAAATTTAACCTATTGCCTGGGAATCCTAATTTTCTTTTTGGCCTTTTTTAACCCTTTTGGCCTTTTTCTAAAGGTTTTTCCCAAGGGCTGGGTGTTTAACAAAAAGCTGTAGTTTCCAGGCTTTCACACCAGCATCTAAGCTTGGCTTGGGGAAGCAGCGCTGGGTGTTGTTGAGCTGTGTAAGTGTGGGTAAATACCAGCAGTCTCTAAGCAAAGCTAAAGTAATGTTTTCTTCCAGGAATATCAAATCATAGAGAAGAGATACCGCCAAACACTTGGAGATTCAGGTTGCCAGAGGCAGTTGTTTTCTTCATAAAGAAATTTTAGTTTGATGTTTTCTCCAATCCAGAATGAAAAAAAAAAGATAACATAGTAAAATACACTGTATAACTCACTGCCTTGTATTTACAGCCAGGGGATTCAACAACAACAACAAAAAAGAGCAGCTTTTTCTCCTGTATCCCTAAGCATTCCCAAATTATCCTTAGGTGAGACCAGTGTTATTAAAGGACGGCTGCAGTTGTCCTTTTGCCCTCACAGCTTTTGGTGGCAGATACCAGGTAAGCATGGACAATGTCCTGGCTTGCTCTGACACTGTGAGAGGCACAAAGCCTCCTGACCACGTAGGGACAGTCCCCCAAGCCTGACAATACTCTGCAGAGAGGGGTTTGAAGATTTGGCGGGGAGGAATTGAAGACATCGGGATCACACGTGAAGTGTGGGCATATCCACATAGGTTCCTGCCCATGAATCCCATGCCCCCATTCAGGCCACCTCCTCCTTACCTTGTTACAGGCAGCTTTGCTCTTTCACAGCATCAGAAAGCTGAGTAAATGCTGTCAAATCCTGTTAGCTGCCTTTAGCATTTCTGTTCTGCAGCCAAGAGCCTCCACTTGCTCCCAGAGCCTCGGTGCCCGCCGCAGCCGTGCTGCCAGAGCCTGGCTCCCCAGCCACCCATGCATGGGGCTGGCAAAAACCCTGGGACTCCTCAGGGGACAGGTGCCAGCAGGTATCAGCAGTAGCTCTGTCATCTTGTGCTGCTGGGGGGTTTATCAGCAGCCCCATGTGATAAGCAGGGTTGAGCCACTGCTGCATGTGAGCAGTTACATCTTGTGCTTTGCTGTTTGTGTTTAGGGTTTCATATAGGTATAAAATGGGTTGGGTTGGAAGAGACCTTAAAGATCACCTGGTTCCAACCCCAGCATGATGGTTAATGAAATTTCTGGGGCTGGGACAAAATGCAGCAGGGACTTGCAGGTAGATGTGGAGTAAGGATGAGTAAATAGAGGGGCCAGATTTAAGGTAGGGAGCTGCACTGGCTTCTGACCTGGGCCAGCATTACTGGGGTATTTTGCTGTATTTTTCTATGCTCTGTTCTGGTACCTGCTTTAGGGCATCAGGCAGTTCTCTAAGGCTTTCAGTGTCCTTAGCCTCATAGAGACCCCTCCATCCCAGCTCTGCCCTTTCCCTGCACTGGCTGTGGGAAGAAGGTGTCTCCCTCCCTGAAGAGGGATCAATTTTTGGGTGAGAACTGGTGTATTGACTCAGGGTACCAAGGTACTTCTCAGCATGTGGCATTTTTTTGTGCAGGTGTCTCTGACAGGGATGTGCATGATGCAGCTGCCGGGTGGGCTCAGCACGGTGCTCAGGTGCTTGGAGCTGGATCTCCAGAACTGTGTTATAATGCTCCTTCCTTGCCCCTTTGAGGTCCTGGTTGTTGGAGCCAGAACAGAGAGGTTTAGGCTTGGAATCATTCACCACATGCTTTTTCCCCTATGTGTATTACACAGTTTGGATCAAGAGCCCTCACTGCTAGTCCTGGCTCACCCAGAGGGCCCTGGTAGGAGTTCTGGTGGAACACAGATGATGGTGAGGTGAAGAGGACCCAATCCCAGGGAGTGGGGATTTCCCTGGGCAGCAGAAGCAGCAACACCACTTGAGGGGACCTGTTTTGACCCTGCCTAAACCAGGCACTGTTTCTTGTGTTTCTGTAGGTAAGAAATCTCTGTTACATGGTGACGAGACGGGAGAAAATGAAACACACCATTTGTAAACTGCAGGAGCAGATCTTCCATCTCCAGATGAAGCTTATTGAGAAGGATCTTTACCCAGGTCAGTACTGTTTCCCAGAGCTTGGTCTTGCAGCCACTGTCCCTGCCATCCTCTGAAGCCAAAGTTGGGTGCCCCAGCCCCCCACCCCAGGGAGGCCAGAGCTACCCCCTCTCTTGCTGTGTTATTTTGGAACACATGGTTCCTGTGTTGACTCAGAAATACACCATAAACCCAGACCCTGGGTGACCAGTTTGCCAGAACTCCTGTTTTCACAGACCCCTCTTGATCCTCCTCTCCCTGGGAATCAGTCAGAAAGGCCAAGCATTTGCTTAGGTGGGGATGCTCAGGCAGTGTTTGGTGCCTTTCGTGGAGCTGGGGTTTTTAGGGAGGAGATGGCAAATCCTCCATGGGGCTGATCCGTGGCAGCTGGTTCCCTGGCACGGGCCAGCAGCTTTGGGCTCTTCTCATTTGCCTTTGGCTCTGTCAGGAATCGAGGGTTAAGCTGCTGGTGGGGGTTCTGTTGCTCCAGGAGACCAGCTCCTTCAGCTCTGGAGGGCTGCAGCTCTCTGCTTCATGTAGCCATGAGCAGAGATCATGCTGCTGCATGCAAAGCCTCTGGCAACTTTTATTAAGGAACTGAAATAAAGTTGGTTTCCTTTTGTCCTACTTTTTTTTTTCCTTTTGCACAAGCAGTGCCGGAGCCCACAGCTCCTGCTCCCTCCTCCTTCTCCTCCTTTCCCTTCAGTGGCAGGGCAGAGCAGACCCCATGGCTGCAGAGCAGTTTTTCCAGCAGCAGCATCTGGCGCTTTGGCAGCCGCTTCCGACGGTTGTTGTGTTTGTGGCTTTGGAGTTGTGTTTGAATCCATCACATGGTTGGGGTTTCTTCAGGAACCGTCTGGGCTGAGCTTTCCTTGACAAAAGTCTCCTTTCACTGAAGTTTTGGAGGCTGAGGAATGTGTATGTTGGGATGTTTGTGACTCAGGCCCATGTGAATTCCTCTGGCTGCCCAAAGCCGGGCAGCAATGGGGACAGGGGTGGCTGGACCCCAGGGTTTGCTCGAGAGAGATGTGGGACCTGTAAATCCCAGTCCCTGTGACACTGTGTGTTGCTCTGCATCCTCACTGAACCAGCCTGAGCACATGGAAAATGGTGTTCCCAGCCTTTCCCAGCATTGCACATCCATTCCCTGTCTCCCGGGGTGTTTGTGCCCTGCTCCCAGCAGGGATGTGCTGGCTGGGGTGGTGAGGTGGGAGGTCCAACTCAGGAATACACATAGAAGACAAGAGGCACAAGCTCAGATCCTGAGGGCAGGTGCCATGCACTGTGCTGCTGGGTTCTCTGGCTTTCAGGGGGATCTCAGGGGACCTCAGGATGCTCTTCAGTTCAGCTGGGTGAACCCGGTTTATCGTTTGCAGCTCTCAGAAGGAGACAGACTCAGGGTAGTGTGCCAGGAGGGGTTTTGAGCTCACCTCCCTTGTTCTGCCCAAAGGTGAGTGATCAGAGACAAATCCGCAGTGAGAGGGTGGCTCAGCTGGGGATTAATGTGCAGGGATCCCTTCAGACCCTGGGGTGCAGATGCTCTCCTGCCCCACCTGCCTGGTGTTTGCCCATTCCTTTTCCACTCTGAACCAACTGGGATGAGCTGCTTGTCTCTCCCAGGTTGGACTTTTTGGTTGAGCCCAAGCAGGGACTGATTGCTGCCTCTGGGACCCAGGTCCCAGAGGTTGCTGCTCCCAGAGAAAGGGCCCAGCTGCAGGGATTTGGTTCTGGAATCTCTGTGGTTTGGACATCTGGGTCCTTCCTGTGCCAGGGGGACATTAGGGACCTGAATGCCTTTTGTCATCAGTCCATGGAGTCTCCTGAGCTTGGGAGGAGTTCCCTGGCCAGGTGATGAGCCCTAGAGCTGCAGATACTCAGCACCCAGTGGGACCAAAGCTTTGGATAACTCGCTGCTGAATTTTCCAGCATTACAAAGCACTTAACTGGTATGGAAACGGGGTGGTTCCATCCTCCCCCACAGCTCCTGACAGGGCTGCTCTCCATACCTGGGCTTCCTTGGAGAAAGGAAGAAGTCCCCATTATTCCACCCAGATGAGGCCAGTTTTTAACTGCTGTTACAGTAGCCATCGACCGGGATCTGTTGGGGTTGTTCCAAAGATGGTTTTGGCACAAAGGTTTTTTTGGACTGGCTCCCACACAAAACTCAGAACAGGAGGGGTTTATTTTTCCCGCTGTCAAATGATCATTTAAGCAGGAGATTCTTAATAAAATCAGTGAGAACTGCCCGTGTAAAATGAACCCTCCTCTCCTCCCTGTATTTTTCTTGCACAGAGTGAAAAGTAAACACTGTCTGGCTTTGAAACACGGCTACTATTTTGACAGGTTCCTCTTCAGAAAGTGCTGCTTGGGTTTCTCTTCAGCCCCGTTGTGCTGTCTAAACAAAGTTAAGATTTTGATTTTGTAAGCGAAGTGAAAAATGTGTCTGCCTTTCTCCTGTTGCTTGGCAGGAACGTGGCAAATACCAGTTTTGCCTTTGCTTTTCTTTCTTCCTGCAAGTCCTTGGTCAGGAGGGGTTCCTGGCTTGGCAACCCCCTGGACTGTAAATCCTCTGTTAATCCAGACTCGGGCAGGTGCAATGCAGATTCCCTCCCCAGCTCACCCAGTACATTTCCACTGCCACAGCAAGGGGAGAGCTGGGGTTGCTCCCTCTGACCCATCCACTCCTTGACCTCTCTGCCAAGTCTGTTGAGGATTTGCTGCTGGCTGACACAATAAACCGATTTCTTCCTTAAAATCATTGCTCAGCCTATGGGCCAGACTCTGAAAAACTGCCTGTCTCACCTCCACTTCCATCAGCCACCCTCATTTTCATTTAAGGGCAATATCTTTCACCCTCTGAACATTAATAGAACTTTTAGCATGGACCTCTGGGGGAGAATGGCCTAACAGAGCAAGTAAAAACTGTTGTAAGTATTTTACCTGGCAATGCAAGTTGTACATTTATAGGGCATTTATCCTGTTTACCCAGGAGGAATAAATCCAGTAGGGGCTCAAAACCATTTAGGAAATGCTAATTTTTAGGTGAATGTCTGCATAGCTAAGAGTTTGATCCCTGCCTTTCCATGGGCAATCCTGGTCATCTTTCCCACTCCATGTACTTATATCACTTTGGGTTTTTTATCACCCCTGCACAGTGTGAGCAGCTGCTGTTGCTGAAAGGTCAAATCGAATCAAGATCAGCCTCCTGGCAGGTGTCCAAGCAGGATTTGGGGTTACTCCTTTGTGAGTCCTCACCCCAAAGCCCTGCTCCAGGGGGGCACCTTGGTGGCTGCAGGGTCTCCACCAGTCCCCTGCCTTCAGTGGGGCTGCTCCTGTGGCCTTGCTAAGCTCCTCTCCACGGCCCAAACCTCTTTTTTTATATAACCTACAGGATTCAGATTTTCTTAAAATACAGAGGCCAGAGCCTACAGCTCTCCAAAAAGTGGCTGTTGTTCCCCCTTTGTGTTGGAGTTGCTTGCAGGTCTGCTCCAGGTCTCCACTGTGGGGTGTCCCCAGGGGAACTTGTTCACCTCATGCCTCGTCTCACATGGCGTTTTCCTTTTTTTCCTAACAAATGCCAGAGCAAACTGGGAAGAGGACAAAGGGTAAGAAAAGTGACCCAAGAAGGAAAGGAAGAGATGGTAGAAAAAATAGTCCTGAGAAGACAGAGAAAAGGAAATCAGTCAACGAAACTGTATTGGGACAACTGGGTAAGTCTGATTTTATGGGTGCAGAGCTGAGCCCTGCTGCTGGAGACTCCCTGCTTTGGGGAGCAGGGTTTAAGAATCCCAGCCCCTGATCCCTCCTGCACGTACACGGTGGAGTTACACCTTCCAGCTCTCCTTTGTGGAAATCAGCCTCAATTATCCAGGTCCTATGAGAGAGACTGGGTCCGAAACATGGTCCCTGGTGGGAAAAAGGGGTGTAAAATCCCCCCTGTAGCCCCAGGATTGGCAGAATGTGTTACAAAACCTGTGATGTGCTGCTGGAGCGTGATTTTGCTTTTGGGGGATAAAATCAGACTTACCCAGCCCTTGGTAGGGCTGCTGCCCCATGTCCTCTGTGCTGTGCAGCGATGGTGAGCACAGCACGTGGGCTGGGAGTTCTCTTGGCATGTACTGTCCATGCCCAGGTGCCAGGGTGGGGTGTTGTCTCCTCCAAAAGGACCATGGTAAGGTGCAGGAGGTGCAGGGTCACATCCCATCGTTGGTCACAGGTGAGGGTGATGCAGAGCTGTCACCACGAGCAGAGAGCATTGTGGCCGTGACTCACCCTGCCCGTGCCACTGCTCTTTCCCTCTCTGTTGCCAGAGTGACTGCTTCAAAGGAGATCCAAAATCAAACCTCATTTTTCCTCCATCCATAAAACCAGCTCTGATGTTGAACCTGTGGGTTTCTGTTTCAGGGATTAAAGTGCTTGTGCCTGTGTGGGTGTGTGCCTTTGCTAACTGGACCCAGCCCAGCCCACTCTTGCTCTCAGAGATCATTATTAGGAAGTTTCTCAGCTTTTTCCATTCCAGTCTTTATCTCTGCTCCTCTTCTTCAGTTTCCTCACCTCTCAAGATGTTGTCAGACCTGCCTGCCATGCAGATTTAGCACCACACTTGTCTGCCTGGCTCACATGGTGGCCTAGTGGCAGCTGCTCCCTGGGGAACCTGTCACCCCTTGCCTGGGCACAAATCCTGCTCTGTCACCAAATTTTTCAGGATATGCTTGGATTGTTTGTCTGCCACCTCTGCACAGGAATGTGTTTGCCCCCATGCTGGGATGGGTCATTGCTGATGCTGAAGAAAGATGCTTGATTTGGATTCAGGGAGGTTCATGGAGTGTTGCATGTGAGGGACAACTCAAGGTTGTTGTGCTGTGACCTCGGTGAACCCCAAATTCAGCATCAGTGCTGGAGTAAACCCTCCTCTGTCCTGGTGTGGTGTGTTAGAATTGACCTTTTGAGTGTTTCTCCGGTGCCAGGGAGTTTCAGTGAAGTAGGCGGTGGTGGAGGACAACATGGCTGTTCCTGGCTTCTGAGGCAGATCTTCCATTGTTGTTTTTTCCAGGCTTGTCAACCTCCTTCCCCATCGACGGGACCTTCTTCAACAGCTGGTTGGCGCAGTCGGTGCAGATCACGGCGGAGAACATGGCCATGAGCGAGTGGTCCCTCAACAACGCCCACCACGAGGACAGCACCCCCGGCCTCTCCGAGGAGCTGCTGCAGGACGAGGAGACCCTGCTGAGCTTCATGATGGACCATTCCCTCAGGTCCCCGTTCAGGCAGAGCGAGGCCACAAAGAAAGTGAAAAGCAGAACGAGAACGAACACTAAGAAAAAGCTGCCGAGGAGCAGCCCCCCCGCTGTGGGCGGGGGCCACCCCGAGGGCTCGGAGCCCTGGACTAACAACGCCAGCAGCTTGTCGGATGATCCCGCCAAGCCCTTCGCTCTGGATTCCAGGCCGAGCAAGTCGGAGAAAGGGGCGGCGAAGCTTCCCACCGACCGCAAAGGGACGGGCGAGGCCAGAAGGGCGGCCAAGAAGGGCTCTCTCCAGAAATCCAGCGAGCCTCACCCCGCTGCCGGGACACGGGGCTGCGTCAGCAAGGAGGAGGAGGAGGAGGAGGAGGAGGAGGAGACGCCGCACTGCGCTCAGCCCGAGCCCAGCCCCGCGGCCAAAGTGCCTGACTCCGTAGGTAGCCCCAAAACCATCGTGCGGTTCAAATTACCAAAGGAGAGCCGGGGGACGCGGCGCTCGCAGCCCCCCAAGGCCGAGGGCGCCGGCGGAGCTTCCCTGCGTCGCTTCGACGCCGACACGGACGGCTACTTCTCCGACGCCGAGATGAGCGACTCGGACGGGGAGTCCCGCGGCAGCCGGGCCCAGCGGGGCCAGCTGGACACCGCCAGCGAGGACATCGTCAGGATGAGCATCCTGGCGTCCTAACTCCTCCCGCCACACCGGCTCCACGAGGCCTCAACCCAGTTCCAACTGCCATGTCCGATTTCTGCCCAGTATCACGGCGAGGGGGGTTTTTTAATATGTGTATATAGTTGGAAGTTCGGCACTGTTGTCTTTCTCTTCTCGATACGCCTGAGATTCAGCTTCAGCTTCACCGACATCGATGACTGTGACAGCAGTGGTCCCTCCCCAGCTCCCTGCCAGACCCCACTCCCCAGGAAGGCGAGCCGGCGCCCGGCGGGACCGATGCCGAGGGTGCCCGGAGGGTGGAGGGTGCCGGTACCTGTGCTTTCTGCAGGGATGACAGTTCAATTAACGGGCATTATTTAATGAGAGGAGCAGGTTCCTGCCCGGGACGGTTGCCCTCAGAGCAGGGAGCGAGCAGAGGGTCCGGCAGTGACCAGCTGTGGGAGGGGAAGTTCCCGCCCGTGTGTGCGGAGACGAGGAAGCAAAATAAGCGATACTAAAATAATTAATGACTAAAGCACAAAAAGCTTGTTGGAGGAAAACGCTTGGGGTGGAAGAGAGCAATGTTACATTTCTATTTTTAGAAAAAACACCCCTTGGTCATTATTTTTCCCCTCACCTTTCCATCTGGTAGGGATCCGTCCAGGGGCCAGGATGCAAAAGTTCCCCCCTGTCCCTGCCCCCACTGAGGTCGTTAGAAAAACTGATTTGCTCAGGTGAATGGAACAGCTGGCAGCAAGCTGGAAAATGGAAATGTGGGGCAGGGTGGAGGAGAAAAGCATCCTTTAAAACCACCGTGGGGAGTCAGGGTTGGTGTAACCTGGGAAGTTGAGTGTTTTCTTCTGCCTGTGCTTCTCTGTGATGCTGCCGTGGTCACACCGGTTTGCAATCCCCTTTGCACACCAAAACAATGGCCCCGAGGCCAAACGTGCCATCACTGAGGGGAAATGGCAACCCTTGGCATCACCATTGTGTTTTCCTACTAAACGCTAGAGTGGAAATGGTGAATTTGTTCCTCTCCATCCTTTGGGGTTGTTTTTTTTTTTATTCCTTAAATCCTGGTTACAAGCTGTTGACTCGTTGTGGAGGGGTGATTCACAGAAGCTGACATTATAAATATTACAATAATTTAATGCATAAAATGTCCCCAATAAGCCTTAAATGTTGTTTAAAAGCCCATGTTACCTATAAGTCAGGCGAATTTCCATGTTTGCACTTAATTGCACCATTACTTCGGTTTTGGCTTCAAAGGTCACAGTTAAGTCATGCTACGTGTTTTATTGGAGTGACCCCAGTGTGAGCTCAGGGAACAAAAAAAAAAAAAGGAATTCACTGAAACTTTTGTTGTTGTTGTTTTTTAAAAATAAAAAATGTTAAAAAAAAAAACTAAAAAAAAAAAAAATTCAAAAAAATCACAAACAAAACCAGCCCAAACCTGGGACACTTCTGCAACCGGTTAAACCCATCACTAAACAAAAAAAACCTTGCAATTGTCAAACCAATCAGTCAAAGAATTTTGTGGATGCCAAAGAAATATTTTGACAGTCAAGCAGCACAGCCAGAAACCGGAAACTTGTCACTATGAAAAAAATAAAAAATAAAAAATTGGAAGTTATTTAGCAACCAAGGACTAAAGACACACTCATACCACACTGCTGCGGCGTTAGGTTCCAAGCTTGCTCCGAGGGATGCTGCTGCTCCGAGACCGCATCCTGCCGTTTTGGTTTCCGATGCTTTTTGCTCATTTCACTGTGAGCTTTCTTTTTGAAACTCTGAGACTCTTTCGATTGATGTTTTAGAGTAGATCATCTTTATCAGCCTTCCAAAGTCCTTATTATTGGTAAAATTTGCGGCACAGATCAGCGCTGACAGCGCAGCTGATCCCAGGCACGGCGAGGGCTCCGGGTGGGATGCCCAGCCCTGCCTAAGCCCGACACTCACCTGGCTGAGACTGACCGTGCCTGGGGAGGAATCTTCCTCAGGTGGGAAAAACGTGACACAAGTTATTAGTGGGGGGAAAATTAAGGAAAAAAAAAAAAAAGAAAACAAAAAAACAGCAGAAAACCAACAAAACGGGAACCACCTTTGTTATAAATTAGCGTAATCCACTGAGGTTGGAAATGAAAATCTGCTCATTAATTAAGGCTCAGTATGTTCAGATAATGTTAAATACAGTAAATAGGACTTAGTTTATCTTATCAGGCTTGCTAGCTTTAGCTCCAGTATCCTAGTATAAGAGTCATAACAATAATCAATATGCTGCCTTTTAATGAATCTTGCTTCCGTGTGCTTCACTCAATTATGGTTAAACAAAAGCAATCCACAAATTTCGCTGTACACAGCTCCATTCATCAGCTTCTGCACTACTTGTCTTCTCAGTACAGGAAAGCAAAAAGGGGGACACTTTAAAGAACAACCAACCCTGCACCACCAGCACCGGGCAATAAACCAGTTTGAAACACTCCCAAAACATGAGGCATCGTGTTTTGCCATCAGGAGATGGCATTTAGGTGGGGAAAGCTGAGGGGGCTGGTGGGGCACAGGGAGATGAATGGGATGGTGGGAATAGAGAGGAGGAAAGGGGTTCTGGTGAGCCCTGGGCCTGAGTGAGGGCTGGACTGTGGTGGGATGGCTGCGGCCACCCCGGAGCATCCCCTGCCTGGTGCGTCCTCGGAGCGGGGGAGTCTGGTGTTCTGGAGAGAAAATGCACAAGGAAAATATTTTTGATGTTAATGTAAATGTATTTTGAAATGAATAGAAAGAAGAAGAAAAAAAAAAAGGTTTATTTTAGTAGAGAAATGTTGTCTTTTAAGATGTATAAACTGCAGGAATCGACATTTGCACTGTAAGAGCACCTGTTTCCTTGGAGAAGCAGCAGCTGTTGAGGTGAGGATGCACAAGGCATCATGCCCTGATGGAGCACAGCCCCACACCAGCCCCAGCCCTGATGGCTGTGGGAGTTTCCCAAGGACAGCTCCCATTCCACGCTCCCGTTATCCCCACACCCATCTTCCAGTTATTTTTCTTTCCTGGTTTTTTGGTTTTTTTGCTTGCACCTGTTTGATGGGGTTAGGATGCCTGCTGTCCCATGGAGCCCACCCCAAGGTGGGACGCAGAACAGAGCTGGGAGGGATGCAGGAAGATGCTGCTGCAGAGGTTTGGTTGTTCTTTAAGGAAATTCCCCCCACTTTGCACCATTCCACATACAAAACAACCCACTTCACATCAGTTACAGGAAACGATATGAATGTCGCAGGAGGAGAAACCCTTCTGTTTTCTTTGTTTCAAAGAACGTGATGTGCCATTTGTTAATACAAAAGAGAAATATTGAAAATATATTGAAAAGAGCAATTTTAAATTATTTTTGGCTTATGTTGCAATATTTATTTTCTTGTATTAGAAATTCCTTTGTAGAGAAAAAATGTATTTTTCATTAATGCAAAAACCTATTTCTCCTTTTTGTACATTTTCCATGTTAGTTAATCCTTAAAGCAATATAATGTTATCAAACTCGTTCTGTGTGAGACTGTATTATGCATGCTATTTGTGTTGCCTTGGAATAGCTCTGTCTGCCATTATTTTCATCCTGTTTAGATACAGTGTATGCTTTAATACACATTGGGACCATGGCCCATTGCTTATGAAAAACCCCTTTGCATTCCTCAATGTGTTGGCAAATGCAGTCAATAAAGCAGTGTTTTCTGTGTACCTCGTGGTGTTGGAGTGAGCAGTCACACAGAGCAAACTCACCCAGGGACAGGAGAGCCCGTGGAGCATCCCAGGGATGCAGGGCTGGGTCAGCCCTGCTGGTGCAGCCACTCTGCCTGTGAATAGCAAATTCCTGAACTTTGTGTCATTTGCATTTCCATTCCCATTGCCAGACCTCAGCCAGCCCTTGGAAAACACAGCTGGAGACATTTGTCACAGCTGGAAGGGCCAAGCCCAAGCAAGAGGATACTCACAGAGTCCCCCGTGCCCGAAAGTTTCTGTAGTTCGAGGTAACCACCTTTCTCCTGGGGATTGAAGTCTTGTTTTGCAGATCTGGAGCAAAACCCGCAGGGGAAGCTCTGCTGTGAGCAGGGATGCTCAGAGGAACAGCTTCTTGCACCAGGAGCTGGTGTAGCAGGCAGGGAAAAACGCTGCTAGATTTGCTGTTCGTGGGAGCAAAGGCAAGCTGAGAAATCCAAATTACTCCAGCAGTGTGTTGCTGTTTGTCAGACACTCCTTGTTCTCCTGCTGATACCCATCAGCAGCCTGATCTAGTGGGTGGCATCCCTGCCCATGGAAGGGGTTGGAAATAAATATCTCTAAGGTCCCTTCCAACCCAAACCATTCTATGATCCTGCTGGTGTGGGCTGTGGTTGCTGGGCCCAACCTGTGGAGTGTGGTGGGAGCTCAGGGCTCATCACACAGCTTTAAATACTTGAATGGGATCCACATCTTCCTGTGAATACTTGGCTGGCTTGGAGGCCGCAGGCAAGGGTGCAGCCTTGTTGCAGCAAATACTGGAGTCATCAAAGAATGGCTCTTTTTTTCTACCTTCTTGGCATTTCCTGGCACGTTTTTCTTCTGTAAAGTTGACCAAGTGCCCAAGCTGCTGAAGGAAAATGAGCTGTTTAATAGACATACTTGGTGCAATTTATTAGCAAAGTGATTAATCAGGGAAATCACAGTGCCTGGTGAAGGCAGCACAAAACCCATCGATCTGAGATGAGTCTTCTGAGGGGTGAGGGGAAGAAATTCACCTTAAACTGTCATGTCACTCTTAAAGGAAAAGGCAAAGAATCAGTTTATTGCAAACAAATGATTTTGCTACTGGGCTGTGTTATTGCTCATGGCTCTCAAGGCACCCCAGTGATGAACCCACACTCCTGGCTGGTGCCCAGGACCCCCCAGTGCAGCCACAACACCCACAGCATCGGGCATGAACCCACCTGTCCAAAGCCAGTTCAGGAGTTGTCTTCTGTTAGAAGTTTTTCACCTGTTTTAGGCAGGGACATATTAATAAGAGTTCAATTCCATAAAGCAGGGAGCGAGGCCAACCTGCCTGTCATGGTTTAACCCCAACCAGCAACCCCCTTCCCAGCTCCCAGAATGTCTGAGGGGACAGTGCTCAGCCCAGACACACCTTGGAGATCTGATGCTTATCCTTACAAGGATTTTCTCTTCAAAATATTTGAGGCTAATGGAAGAGCTTGCCAAATTCCTGGGAAGGGACATCCCTGCCTCTGGCACCTGTGTTAGACCAGAGATGTCTGGGATGGTCTGGCTGGATGTATCATGAGCAGGGACAGACAGACCTGGGGCACCAGGGCTCCACCAGCAGCACACATCATCCTTCTCCTACAGCCCAACCTGAGAAATGATTCCCCAATAAAGGCAGAAAAAGCCCTTCTTAGTAATAATATACATTTTTAGGCACTTAGAACACGTAGGGTTTCCCTGTGCTGCTCCCTTGGGGTTTGCCTGTAGTATCCTCATCACAGGTGGTGCTGAGTACCTCGATCTGGAGCAAGCAGCCAAAGAATCATTTCAATTTAATTGCAAAATAAATGTTAAGCCAGCCCCTCTATGTTTTGCATAAGGATTGCAAGTGCCACCATAAATACTAATGGGGCAAATACACCCCAGTGTCAGTAAATCATCAGCAATGGATGTGGAAAGGAATTAATTTTCCTTCAGCTTATCCTGAAAGAATTGCAGTAAGACCTTGTTTTATTGTGTTTGATTAAGTGCTGCTGGTATAACATAATTTCCCCTAACCATTAAAACTGCTGGTGTTGTACTTCTGCATAAACTCCTCTAATGTGATGAGAGCATATTTAATATTTACTCTTCCAAAGTTAATACATTTAGGGGAGACATTCTGTGTGCTAAAAATAGTTCCTTGGCCTTGGATTTCCATGTAGGGCTGTGAAATGATGTGTCTGCTGTGATTGCAACAGATGAGTAAGAAAAAAAAAACAACCTCTAAAAAAATAAACAAACCTATGACTAACCCACAAAACAAGGGAAAAATCCCACTGCAGCCAGTGCCCACCCTGGCTGACCCAGAGGGTTTCACAAGTGCTGCCTCTGCCTTGATGTCTTACCTGTTCCAAACTCCACTTGACAAACTCATTCCCTGTTCATTTACTACACAAGTCAAAAATGGACTCCTGGAGGGTCTAACCAGGCACTTTTTTTCATGGAAGATTTATGCTGGTACCTTTTTTCACACAGGCTTACCTTGGGGATGAGATGGGACTGGCATTGCTTGCAGGCAGCTCTTTCTTCTCCAGTGATGACCCCAGATGGATCTCCAGATCCACCACAGAGTCTTGGTGGGGAGGTGCTCAGCCCCCAGCCGAGTTTTGGGGGCACAGGGGTCCCACAGCTTCACCTGTATCCACCCCTCATCCACAGGAGGGTTCTTTGGGCACAAATCCTGGACCTTGCCTGCCATGGGGTATAAATCATGCACAGAGCAAAGAGTTTATATGGGAATCAGGAGGTGAGAGGAATGTAGCTGCCTTCCAAACTCAGGACTCTGGTGCTGAGGGAGTTGTTTGTGCTGTGGGTGCCCTGAGAAACGAGCCCTGGGGGTGTCTGTGAGCTCTTCTGGTGTGTGCAGTGCTGGGATGAGTTTCCCCAAGTGGTGGGATTTTGGCATTTCCCGAAGTGTTGGGATGGTGTTTCCCAGCTAAACCCACTCTGCTGAGTATCAGATGCAGTGTTTTCCCTCAGGAGCAGCTGCTGTACATTCAGATGTAATAAAGATTAAAATAATTGACTGCCAGTGCTTATATTTTAAGTGGTGCTTCATAATGCTGACACTGAGCAGGAGGAGAAAATGCAGAGGTTAAAATAGTGCTGTTGCACTTGGTCATTAGCAGCCCTGCAATGAGTCCAGAGGGTCAGATCAATGAAAGGGAGTTTTCCCTGGGAGACAGGCAGGTCAGAAAGCAAAATAACAGATCTGCAGCCATAACTCCTGGGAAAATGATTCTCAGGAGGGAGATGCTGTGTTTGCTCAGGACCCTGCTGCCAGTAGAGCAGGACTGTCCATCCATGTGGCAATGGGCCTGCCATGAGCTCTGCCTCCATCCAAGCATCTCCCTGGGCAGCCTGGAATGCAGCACCCTGCAAGAGAGAAAATTCCCTGCAGAAAACAAGGCAGAGCTCCTGATGATGAACACCCCACTTGTGCATGTTCCAGCCTGGGCACTGCTGCCTCCGGGCAGGCGTCCCAGTGCCGGGGAAAGCATTTTTGGGAAGTGCAGTGCCACTGGGCTGGTTTGAGCTGCCACGTGGATCACACTGGGTGCCTGCAAAGCAATTTCACCTCCTGGGATAGCCTGGGAGCAGCTGAGAAAACTGTCCCACTGCCCGTGGTGGTGCTTGCTCCCAGCTTTGGCACGTTCAGTGAGCTCCACAAGAACCACTATTTCAGCAAACAATCCAGCAAACCACAGGGGAAGGGTGGGGAGACGCTGAAATTCGTGGGCTCTTGTCAGGTACAAACCCTGCCTGGCTGAACAGCAGCTACTTCCCATGTGGTTAATGCAGGGAAATGGTGAAAATAAATAAAAACCAGCATTTGCTGCAGAGACAGAGCAGAATTCACCCCATGGAGACAGAGGCCCCTGTTCCAGCTTCCCAGGAGCTGCTGCATCCCTGGCTCAGAGACAAAAACACTTGGAGATCTTTTTTGGATAAAGGCAGGGGCTGCTTAAGCCAGAGGGAAATGGGTGTTTTCAAACAGAGCCTGAACTTCTTCTGGAAGTAATTGCAGGCACTCGGTGTGTTGGAGCAGCAGCACAGGTGGAGGCTGGGAACAATAGAGCCAGAATGAAAGAGCCCAGCCTGAGCAGGAGGGGGTTCTACTGAGTGTGATGCTTAAACTGGAAATGTCCCCCACCCACCTGCAATTCCTCTCTCTGGCTTTCCCAACACAGATGTGAACCCTGATGGGAAATGCCTTTAAAACACAAACACGGTCCAACACCTGTTCTAACGTTTCCTACGCTGCTCCTGCTGAGACAAAAACAACTAAACCAGGCCTGACAGCACCAACCACCACCAAACAGCAAACCCGTGGTGAAGCTGTTGGGTTAAAGAGCATCTCCTTATGCAGCTCCCACCTGTGGGCACAGAAACTGCTCAGGCATTACAGCAGAACATCCCATCAATGCCAGCACCCACATTTACCAGGAATTAAAAAGGTTTTTAGTCTCATAAAAGTATTTTACAGGCACGTCTATATTGAATATCTTGAAATATATATATATGAATATCTATATAAATAGATATCTATAGATAGCTAGCTATATAAATACAGTTCCACCCCTATAGATATTCAAGATATTCAAGACCTTGAATATCTATAGATGAAAAGATGCATTCCCAGAATTTAAGGTTGAAAAATCCAATTCCACGTGGGAAGAGAGAGAGGCGTTGACTCGTGTCCTGAGTTGGACTCCGTGATCCTTGTGGGTGCCTTCCAGCTTGGAATATTCTGTGATTCTGAGGGGCACCAGCCATCACCAAGGCTCAGCATTGGGCTGCTCACAGTGCAGGGGGTCCCTGCACCCCTGTGGCAGGTGCTCATCCTGGACAGGGACCATCCTCTGAACTCTGCTTCCAAGGAAATGTGACACTGGCAGCTACCAAGAAGGAAGGTTATACACTGCTGGTTTGAGTAGGGGTTTTGCTTTTTGCTGGTGATCCTGGGTACTGGGAGCACTCCAGGTGGGTGCTCAGGACCAGTGAGAGTGATGGAGGCTGAGGGCTCCCCCTTTCCCCCTCGGGCCAGGCAGGAGCCCAGCGAGCACAGCCACTGCCTGGGTCATGCACAAATTGGCATTTTATGCTACAGCAGAGGAGGAACCGCTGTTCTCACACCTGTCTGGCATGGAAATCATTCTTTGGGTATTTCCCAGAGCAGGGAAGGTAAAAAGCCACCCAAATACAGGCAGAACACTGCAGAAGCCCAGACCCCTGCATGGCCTCCACTGCCTGGGCAGGACCCTTCACCCTGACCCCCTTTTCCCCCTGGAATGCCAGCACTCCTCCCATCCCACATATTACTGGTTTTTAACCAAAGGCCACTGCAAAGGAGACCGAGATCACCAGCTCATTTTATGTTAGACATTAAACAGACATGAGATGATCACTTCAACTTAATTATATCATAATTATCCCTCATATCCCTGTCATCTGGAACTGTCAGCGGCAGCCTGAGCTGAGCTGCTGCTCCTCTCCAAGAGCCGTCACTCAGTGCTTCTGAGAGGTGTCAAAATAGGGGTAATTTTGCCTGCAGAGCAGCTCCTGGCTGTAAACAAGTGGTCGTGCTTCACTTCAGAGCAGGGGCTGTGGAAATGGAAGGGTCTCACTCACCAGTGGTGTGGGATAAAGCCCAGGGGGCACAGCAGCCTCGGTCCCCACATCCCAGCAGTGGCACCAGCACTGCACCCCTGAGAGGGATCCCCTTGTGCAGGTCAGCTGTGTAAAACAGGTGGATTTAATCATGCTGTTAGGAAAATTAAGTCAGCATGTGCTTTTCCTTACAGGATCAGGCAGTGAGGCTGAGGATGGACATGCAGGGAAGATGCCTTTCCCTGAGGTGCAGCTAAGCACAGTGTCCACCCTGGTACATGCAGGGAGCTGCACAGGGTCTGTCTGTCCTGAAGGAGACAGTGAGGAGATCATGTCCTCTCTCAGCTCCTCTGCCCACCAGGTCTGATCCTGCTCCCTGATATCCCCAGGACATTCACAAACCCAGGCTTTCTCCTTCCCCTATGGATGCCTCCCCTTCGGGTCGTGCACCAACCCTGTGCATACAGGCACTGCTGTAACTACCATTTTATTATTATTTAATCTTACAACACCATGTACAGCTTGCAAGGTTTTATTTAGGATTTCTCTGCTGCCTGTCAGAATTCTTGTCACCTTTGTGGTTTCCAAGTGAGTCATTACCATTGCTCCAGCAACACTGCACCAGCTACTGGGCAGGGGGAGAAGAAATATCTCGTTCAATTAAAGCAGTGATTAATTTTTGCAGAAGTATAATGACTTACATGGAGAGTTTCCCTTATCCTTGGCTGGTGCACCTGCCACTTAGCTTTTCTGTCTCCATGCTTTAACAAATTCCCAGTTAATCACCCTGGGAGGGTGGCTGTGACTCATGGCCTCCTCCAAACAAGTCCTGCCTCCCGAGGAACCCTCTGACCTCTCAGCTCTTCCTGCAGCCAATGTGGCTTTTGGCTGGTCCTTGTCAACACAGCTGAATTGTTTGTGTGAGCCTGGCATGAAAAACAGGAAAATAAAAGTCAAACCAGAGAGAGAGTCACTGGAGTGTGCTTGGCACATGGCACTCCCCAGGATGTGCCAAGCAGTTCTAGCAGGAACCCACAACCTAAAATTACTGTGAGTAGGAACACCACAATGCTGACCTTCCTCCATCTGCTGCAGGTGGAGGTATCAGGGTGGAGATCCCAAGGCCTGGAGATCCTGAGCACCCCATGGAGCAGATCATAATCCCTGTGCTGCTGGAGCACGAGCAGCCAACCTGTCCAAGCCATCCCTGTGTCCCCATGTCCTGAGCTGGATCTCTGGGTGATCCCACCTGCAGCTGCCCCAGACAGAGCCAGGCATCACCATGGCACAGAGAGATCCCCAACACAGGCAGAGGCATCCAAAAGCAAACTTGAGCAAAGCTGCTTAAATTTGCACTCACATGCTTTTTGCAAAGGAAAGCTGTTAACCACATTATTTTTCCTGAGTTACTTATCTGACAAAAATGCAGCTCTTTGCAAGGCTGTGCTGGCCCCAGGTAGGTGCCCATTTGCCCTTTCTTTCCCCTGAGTTTGACTTTCTGCTGTTTGACTTGACAGAGCAATTCAGGGAACAGCTGCAAAGGGTGGTTCATTCCTCGAAAATAATCCGTCCCCTTTGCACCAGCTCGGTGCACCAGAGTTCTGGAGATCGTTGCACAACTCCCCGAGCTCTTAAAAAACGTCGATGTTGAGAGGTTGAAGATTTTAAAGCCTGCTGCCACCTATGGATGGAAGGAAAGCAGTGAGAGCAGGAATCCTCCCAGGAGCACCTCTGACTGGAGGGAGACCCAAACTCTGGATGAAGCCCTTGGCAGTGGGGATGTGCCAGCAGCCCTGGGCAAAGACATGAGCTTCCTCCTGCTTCAGACAAAGCCCCCCAAAAAAATGCAGGATACAAAGGGTTGAGGGAGGATGTTGGGAAATTTGCTACCCATCATGTGAGTACATGTAGCACAGGAGAGGAAATAAGCCTGGTTTTTGGCTTGCTGGATCAATCCGATTATGGTGTTTTCATTGACAGCCTGTGGCTTGCCCTCCCCTTTACCTAATTATTTTGATGTAATTAAGTCCTAAAAAAAAAAATAATTGTGCATATTTGCATTCAGATCGCTAAGGTGATAATTCCTGCAAGAAAACTCTACAGAATACCTGAAATGGATATTTTTGGGGCCATGGAAGCTACAGGGCAGCATATTCCACCCTCACTGGAGGAAGCAGAGTTATCTATACTATAGATAATGTTATAGATAATAACAGGTCTATGATATGGATGCTATTTTTATAGCATTGTACCTGGCAGAGCTCTGGGCTCATGAAGAGGCTCTTTGGCCCATGGCAGGGGCCACCTCCCACTCCCAGAACATCCTGCCAGACCTCAGAGGGGGCCAGGCTGCCCTCTGCCCAACAGCACCAACCTCTTCCTTAAACTGGGCAAAGAGGAGAGGGCAGGGAGCACAGTGCCAATAAATGACCACAGTTCAATGTTATATGAGATGTTGTTATACACCTCACACTTGTACTCACAGTATCCATTGGTTTTTTGCTCTGGTTATCCATCTGCACCCTCTGGAAGTGGAAAATGAGAAGAAAACAGGCACAACTTAATCCCCTGGTCTCAGGCATCCACCACCTTTACTCTTTAGAAAAAGATATAGTACTTTCAACACGGGGTTAAAGATGTCCTATTGTTTTATTCTTTTTTTTTTTTTTTTGTAATTTCATCAGCTTCTTGAAAAACCTGTTTTTCTTTTATCCTGAGTCATTTCGCATGAAGAAACTATTGTTCTAAACTGTGACTCATCAGTTTGCATCACCACTTTCCAAACCCCAGGGGGCACATGGGCTTCGAAGCAGGGAATGGCAGCCAACCTTAATTTACCAATAAATAGGCACTTCATTTCTGCATTGACTCATCACTGCTTAAGCCTGGGTTTGTTCCTACTTCCAACAGTGAACCTGGAGTGATCATTGCACTCGCTCTTTTAATCATCTTTTATGAAGAGCATTCACATGGCCCCATCTTACTGACAATCTGTCTGCTGTTTGAACACAAACACTTGGAAGGAGGGACAAGTATCCAAATGATAGAACTCAAATACGTGGAAACACCAAGTTTCCAGAAACTGCCACAAGGCAGAAAAAACAAGTGTTGGTTACTGAGACACCTCTCATTCATTTCACAGGGGAAAAGAGGTCACCATCCAAATTATCCACTTTATTGAAGCTCTCACACTGATCCGAACTACATCTCTTTGAAATCTGAGTCAAAGGAGCTGTTTTGGAGCTGCAATCCCCCATCACTCAGGGATGCATCATCCCTGCCCAGGGAATGCAGCAGCAGCAGCAGCATGTGAGAGATGAACGAATTTTTGCATGAGCAAAACTGGGCCTTGAGAGTTTAAAGGTACAAAATGAAAGGCTTGATCCTGCTTTTCCTATGCACCAGGACCTGGGAAATGAGCTGGATTTGGGACTTGAAGGTTTTCTCTGGCTCTCGTGCAGCCTGGGCTCCTGATCCTGCCCATCAGGCACAGCTTTCTACTGAGGACCTTCCCAGGGCTGTAGAAGGCTTGTGGGGGAAAGCTGCTCTTTGCACTTCACCTAATTTTTCACTCTCAGACTTTCTGAAAGGTCAGGACTGGGAACAGATTATTCCCTAGGGAGATGCAGAAATTTGGGCTAAAGGGATCAGGTGCAGGACTGGAACATGTGCCCTATGGGCTGCATTACACAGGAGGGAGGTGAAGGCACTTGCTGCTCCAGGAATCTGGGGGATGTTGTGTGTGAATGGAGGGTCACCTTCTGCTGCTGAAAGGACTGTGCTCAGGCACTTGCTGCAAACTTGGTGGGAGTTCCATTGCCTCGTCTGCAAAATGAGAAAATCAGGAATTAAGTAAATAAAAAGGACACAGATCTGTTGGAGCAAGTCCAGAGGAGGCCACGAAGATGCTGTGAGGGCTGGAGTCCCTCTGCTCTGGAGCCAGGCTGGGGGTTCACCTGGAGAAGGATCCAGGGAGATCTGAGAGCCCCTTCCAGGGCCTAAAGGGGCTCCAGGAGTGCTGGAGAGGGACTGGGGACTGTCCTGGAGACAGGACAAGGGGGAATGGCTTCCCAGTGACAGAGGGCAGGGGTATCCTGGATATTAGGGATAAATTCTTCCCTGAGAGTGGTGAGGCCCTGGCACAGGTTGCCCAGAGAAGCTGTGGCTGCCACATCCCTGCAAGAGTCCAAGGCCAGCTTGGATGGGGCTTGGAGCAATCTGGGATAGTGGAAGGTGTATCTGCCCCTTGCAGGTGGGTTGGAATGAGATGACTTTTAAGTTCCCTTCCAACCCAAACCACTCTGGGATTCTATGAAATCCAGGGTCCCACTGGTCTTTTTTCCTCCATGGTTTTGCCCTCCCTCCTGGTATGACTTTTTCACCCAGTTCCCAGGACAGGCTCTGGTTTTCCTCCCACTTGCCAGGACTCACCTGCCTGCACAGGCAGGCTGTGCTTGTCCCAGCAAGCTCCTGCCCAGTGCAACCTGCCCACTCCTGCCCCTCTGGCACTGGGCTGGATCCCAAGAGCTGCCTGAGCCTCCCTCCTGCACTGAGCTCACCAAATGTGGGTGCTGGACGAGCAGATGCCATGGTAGGGCAGAACTGAATACTGGGGGAGGAATCAAGCATTTGGGGTGGGGAATATCACTGACCTTTGGCCCTGGGATGCTCAGAGCTGGAGCTGAAGCAGAGCAGAGGTGCCAGGGATGGTCCCAGTGCAGGTGGGACACGTCTGCTGGAGGAGCAGCAGGGAAGGGCACAGCTGAGGCAGGATCCAGCAAAGGGCTTGGGGTAGGACCAGCTCCTTCCCCACCACAGCCTTGTGCTGTGCAGGGGATCACTGCAACCATCTAAGGAGTGCAAAGCATCCATGACCCACTTCCCTCACATCTTTTTTTGCCTTGTTTTGCAGCCTTGAGACACACACTTTTTTTTAATTTTGCAGAAAGGATCCAAGTCTCAGCCACGCAACAGTCTGACAAAGAATTTATTTCAAATCTAGAATGTACAAAAGAAAACTTGTTTCTTGGTGATTTTTTTGCCCAGATCTTGTCTTTGTGAGGTGCTCTTATGCCCACAAGGTGTGTAAACTCACAACACTTTCCCTCTTACCTGGTAAAATACTGGGTGGTTTCTTTGCAATATTATTTGAACCTGCTTTCCTTTCACTACATCTTCCAGCAGCACAATGCTCTGCAGCAAATTCAAATTCACTTTGTACTCCCAGAGAGGTGCAAGTCCAATGACAGTTGTCCAGGTCAGCCAAGGGCTTCACCAGCCCCATCTCCTCGGTATGTATTTCATAATTTCATGTTTACTGAGACAGAAATAGACTCATCTACAGTCACATGAGTCAGGATCTGTTACACATTCTTCTCTGCAGTCAGACTTGCAGCAGCTCTGTTAACTTCAACTAACCACAGAGACTGTAACTTCTTGGGGTTTCCTCGTTTCTCCCCAAATAATAATGGCAAACAACATACATAAACCTTGCACTAATTCTCCCTTGCATTCTGCCTGACAACAGCTCTGAAAACACAAGCAGAATTTCTTTTTTGATAGAGGTCTCTTTACAAATTTCTTCCTCAGAATTTTAAGCATCAGAGTGTTGGAAAAAAGCTCCCTCCAAACCAGCCTAGGAGAAACAGAATCATTTGTTTTTTAAACTCGGGAGGCAATTGAAAATACCGATTAGGAAACAAAAGGCTGTTACAGAAGTGGTAATAGCACACAGGAGGGCTAGAGGGGGACTGAAAGAAATAAATACCACTATAAATCAAAAAGCACTTCTCTTTACAGACTATTTTTTTCAGGTACAAATGTCAAATCATCATAACTTTCTTACGGGGATGTGCACTGGAGCTCCTCAGAGCCAGCTGTCACAGAGCAGTGAGTCAGAGCAAGTGGATGGGACACACTCCCTAAAAACATGCTCAAGTAAACCTCTCATTTTGTAGGAACATCCAGACTTCTTTACACCAATGCCAGAAGTGTCTCTGATAGCAGAAACAAAACAGAAGCTCTAAAAAAGGGAAAATACATTCCCAGCTCTGCCTCCTGCTCTGCTTAACTGCTGTTTGTCCAGGCAGCACCGAGCTCCAGCTGCTCTCCTGTAGCTGCACATCTGAATTTCTCCCACACTATCTCCTGTAATTAATGATTTGCCAGGAAAGCAAAAGATTTTCATTTTCTGTCCTGCAAACTACAGATATTTTTACCCTTTAAAACCTACTAGGAGCACAGACTTTCACTAAATGTCCCCTGAAACTTCATGCTAATGCATCTCAGTAACAATATTTTGCACAGGTTCTTTACCTTGCTGGCAAGAGGACATTTGTCAACCCACCTGATTTTTCCCTTCCTCCATTGCACAGTGGGAACTTGGTCAAGTATTTCCCAGAGATGCTCACAGGACCTGGGGCTGCCCCATGTCCCCAGCACTGACCCTCTGCCCACCAGCAAAGCTTTTGGCTTTCACCAAACCTTCAGAAAAGACTTGAACAAACTCAAACCTAAATCAAATCCTGCCCTTCCTCTCGAGAGCCACATTCCCAAGGAAAGGTAAATCCCTTTTTTCAGAACCCCCACGTGCTACCAAACCTGAACTACCCCAGAGCCTCTTGCCAGGGTAAGCTCAGGTTCTCCTCAGCTCAGCTCCCCCTCGGCTGCTGCCAGGGCTGGTCCCACCCCTGCCCAGAGCAGAACCTTTCACACTCCACCCCTTGTCACCAAAGCTGCTGTCCCCACCCCTGGGGTCAGCTACTCAAATATCACCAAGTGGCCAAGATCAGGTCTCCAACAGCTCATCCCTGCCCCGAGCTACTGCCCAGGGTTTGCTCCAGCCAGTGCTGCTCCTGGGAGTTAATCAAACCCCTCTGACAAGGGTACCACCCTTGTGGGGGAAAATCTAACCAAGCAACATAAATTCTTATTTGCCTATGCCAAAACCAGGCATTTGGACCCAATACTGAAAGTATTCCTTTACATTCTCCTTCCATGAGGAGAGTGTTTATAATCACACATTCAGGAAGG
>VYXB01008446.1:65068-79025 GCA_013397135.1 Pachyramphus minor | reverse complement strand
TCAAACCCCTCTGACAAGGGTACCACCCTTGTGGGGGAAAATCTAACCAAGCAACATAAATTCTTATTTGCCTATGCCAAAACCAGGCATTTGGACCCAATACTGAAAGTATTCCTTTACATTCTCCTTCCATGAGGAGAGTGTTTATAATCACATTTAGGAAGGAGAATCCAGGACTACAAGTGGATTCAAGCTATGCACCAAGTCCTCACATTGCAAGTTTTTGTGCTTTTTTTTTTGCTATCTACTAAATCTTGTCACAGTTGGGTGCAACACAGTGAGTGGCTCATGCTTAGAGTGGCACCAAGGGGGTGACCCAAAATCCCACTGATTTACACACAGTTTGTGCAGGATCTCCAGCAGTTTGCAGGTGAGGGAGGCTTCTGTCATCCCGCTGGGACATGGGCAGAAAGTGCATCATTCCCCTGTAAGACCAGATCCTTCCATCTCATTTTAGAATTGCAACACAGGAAATGTCATTTTGTCCATGTTCAAAGAGCTTTCCAGGCAGGGGATTTGCTTCCACACACACACGAACAAACATCTAGCAAAAGGCAGACTGAATTATTACTGTACCCACCTGAAAACCCAGCTCACTGCTGGACCATGTACTTCTCTCCTGGTTTTGATAATCTGACAAGAACTCCCTGTTTAAAACTCCTTTTCTTCAAGTTCCAAGCAACATTTTATTTTTCTATTTCTGACACTTGCACTTCCAGCACGGGATGGGATAACATAACAACAAACACACTGAGAACACGTCAAAGGACACGCTGATCTTTGGCTTCTCTTCTGCAGTTTATTACATAAATTATGTTTTTAAACATTTAGAGCACTCACATTTCCAAACAGAAATCAGTTCCACACAGATACCGGTGCAAGGAGTGGTTTGTCTCAGTGTGAGGAAGTCACACGTCCCCAGTGGCAGCCAGTGGATGAGGCTGTTTTAATGTAACTCCTTGGTCCATAACTAACATTTGTGTGACCTAAATCCAAGCGTGGTGCAGCCAGCAGAAACACAGGACTTTGGTTGGTAACAACCAAATATTTGGACAGTACAAACAAGAGAAGAACAAGTCGACCTCAAGCAGACCTGTGAATTCACTGGGATTGGAGACCACCTCCATCATTTTTCTGAACTGACATTATTATAAATAAGTAGGTGCTAAATGTTCTATTTGGTGTTCAGTTGCAATTATCAAAATACAATAAAGCTCCTGTGCATGCAGGTATTGCACTCCAGTGAATGCCACAGGTCACCTTTGGCACAGCACAGACAGGACCCGAACACAGAAATAATTACGAAATACTCTTGATCTGGCAAGAGGATAAATGTGAAAACTTGGAGATCCTTCCCTTCTCCAATGCCAGTAATTGCTGAAAAATTTATTAAACCAAGACTGAAATAGAGCAATCACCTCTTAGTTATACAGTACATACTAAACCCCAATTTTAATTAAATCCAAGCAAAATAAATCTTACTCAACCCAGAGATGCCAGCAACTGGGGTCACTGCAGTGAAACACAGGCCACTGTCAGAAGTAGTTGTTAGGATCTTAGAAATCTGCATTCATTTCTCTTAAGGAACTGTTGCAATGTAAAAACAAAATGAGACACTTCATAAATAACATCTTTATTAATGAGTTTTCTTTTTCACATTCTTTAAAGTGATGTTTAATTGAAATCTGCATAAGCAAGAGTGCAAAAAAAAAAAAAAATTCATAGAAGTCAGCCCCAAATGTGAACGTTGCTTTTGTTTAAGCAAGACTGGTCACAGTCTTAGGAATAAGATAGAAATAAATGGCCAGGGAGATGTGGGGGGGAGCAGGGATGAGAACCACCAGGAAAACTCTCATCAGTTATTTGTCTACTAATGAAGTCTTCACACAAAGACACACAACACTCATTCACATTCAAGTGCACAACAGAAGGTAAACTACAGAAGGAAGATCCTTCTGAATGAACAGAGATCCTCTGCTGAACGAACAGAGCAAGATCATTCGTGTACTTCACTGAGTGCTGAGCAGCTATTCCCACAGCAGGAACCATTCCAGTACCCAGGTGGATAAACACAAGGTCCAGATTTCTCCGTGCCCTTATTGCAACCACATTTCAGGCAGCATCCCACAGCAGGAACCAAGAAATCTGAGTGTTTCTGTAACACTGAGAACTGTTCTTAACACACACTTTTCAAGCACTATCACCTCCCTTCTTTTTCAATTTTTGATAGGATTATCCCTTTCTTTGCTGCTGTTGTTCATGGTTGGTTGGAAGGGCAGGTGAAGAGGACCCTCTGTGCCCATGCAATGGCTCAGCCTGTGGAAGTGCAGCAGAACATCTCCACCTCCAGCTTCATTTCCATCAGCACAGGCAACACAGGCCCAAGTCTCTCACATCAACACCACACAGTGTGACTCTGCAAGTAGTACCTTTAATATTTACACCATCTAGTGATTTAGCTCTTCTCTGCATTATAGCCATCACCAGAAAAAGCCAGAGGAAAAAACCCAAGAGGCACATTCCCTACACAATGGCTGTAGGGAGTAAAGACTCACATAGGTCCACACCCTGGTGAGAGGCCACTTCTTACCTCCAGTTTGGATTTCTGCAGCAGAGACACTACTCTGCAGCTGAGCACTGGTTTAAATGCAGAATTCTCTCATGCTGGTCATTTGGAAAAGCCATCTGATACCATCACACTGAACTTCACTGTGCACAAACTGGGCTTAATGCTCTGCGTATGATTCTGCAGCAATAAACTTCATTTACAATTTATATTAGCTATGTTCTGAATTATTCATCATGTTCAGATGCACAGCCTAGAACTGTGGGGAACTGATCATCAATATTCAATCAAACCAGTTCAGATCTGGGCAAGGAATAAGTCTCATTTATTTGCTATGAGCCTACAGGCTTTAAATCTGAGATTCCATCCCAGAGAAAGTTATTTATGAAATCAAACCAGTCAGAAATACATTTGCTGCCATGGATATTAGAAACATAAGGCCTAAAGTATTTTGGAGAAGACCTACAACAGGAAGTAAAAGGGATTCAGTAAATTCACTTTGTATTTGTACAAGGGGAAAACAAACTACACAGTGAAACTCAAACCCATCAGGGTGAGATGGTGACTTCAGGGATGAAACCCCACCTTCATTTGGCAAAGGAAAATAAAACATCCCCAGGATGGAAGCACCAAGCACAGCTCCCAGGCAGCACCAACAAAACTCTGACAGACAACACCCTTTCCTCAAAGACAATCTGCTTTCTCCTTGGGGAACCAACACACTCAAAGACAGGGAAACCAGAAGACTGGAAACAGGGACTGCAGTAACTGAATTTTACCCCAGAAATAAGTCCCCTGGGCAGCCAGCAGCTGCCCCACTGGCCAGGAGTCAGGGCAAAAAACCACATAAAAGAATCCCTCTTGTCCCAGTCTAAAACACCCAAACTAAAGCTGGCCAATTGGGTGTGAGCTGATAAATTTTCACAAGCAGCAATGGCAACACTTTTTTTTCCTGGCAATTTCACAAGAAAATCCACTGGTAAACCTAAAAACTAATGAAAGTGGAAACAGGATATTTAGTGCAGTGATATTCTTAATTTTTTTCCTCAGAAAGAAACTGCATTTCTTGTGCCACATCAGGGGTTTAATTCCAGAGACCAGAAGATTAAGACCACTTTTGATATTAGTTTAAGATTTACCTTGGCACAGCTAATTTACATTATTTGTACTTGATGGGCATCACATTAGATTTTTCCTCTACTACACAAAATCCTAAAAGAAATGCAATCTGAAAAAACCCCACCTTACTCTAGCCTACAATGAAACTACTTTGTGGCCTGCTGTGTTTCAGGAAAATATCCCACATATTCAGATCACCAGGCAGCCTCACTAGTTAAGACACATTAAAACGAAACATTTCCCATTAAAGTTGCCAAAAACTGGATTTCAATTTATTGCATGACGTTGCATAAGAAAGTGTATTATTGAAAACTGTAAGGCATCATGCAATTATCCATCAGCTAATTATTTATTATTCCTTGAAAGATGGTTATATACTCTAAAGTTATAAAACCAGTTTCAAAAAAGTACATAAAAAAATTTAACATAAGCATTAAATAATTTTTTTTTCTTTTTCACATGTTCAGTCGTTTTTAGCTGTTAAAAAGTGCATTCAAACATACTGTACTGGAAAGTTGCTCTGACCAAAAATGGTGCTGGAGACTCATTAAATTAAAAGCTGCAAAAGGAAGTTGCATGGGATTTAGAAAGCTCACAGGTTGTGGTATTTAAACTCACAAAGGTGAAATAATTTTTCAATCCTCCACACTTATAATTTACTATCAATGACATCATTAGCTAAAAAGGTGTATTTTTCTAACTGAACAGTCAAATGGATTCAAGTTACGTACACTGAGTGATCAAAGGAGGAGCAGACAACGTTCAGGCAGGGGCAGGCAGGGTGAGCTGCTGGGATTTTGGCCCCCATCAGTTGATGTACTGGGCCATCCAGCGAAATCCCTCCCCGTAGCCTTGTCTCTTTAGCACACTGCACATGAACACCTCCAGGGGCCTGGCATTCAGCTCCTTCAGTGGAGTGCTGCCCTGCAGACACACAGAAACACTGCCAGTTACAGCCTCCTCAGAACACAGCACCAGCTTCACAGGGACAGCTGTTTCTGTCAGTACTTGACCTGTGTTGGATACTGGAATTTTAGAATATAAATTCATCTCAAAATCGTAGAATGGGTTGGGTTGGAATGGACTCTAAAGTTCATCTTGTTCCAACCCCCTGCCATAGGCAGGGACACCTCCCACTAGCCCAGGTTGCTCCAAGCCCCATAATTCTCTCTAGAACTATAGCCTCTGAAAACTCAGTTTAAAAATACTGCATAAGAAACTTAAAGTATTAAAAGTTACTCTTTTTTCTCTGAAAAAATGTAGCATTAAATATGGTGCAAAAAAGTTGTAGTAAAGATGCATTTAACACACACAAAAACAGACCCCAGAACTCACTCCATATATTGTTATTATACACTAAGTACTTTAAAAATTAAAAAACATTTCTTTTGTGTAGCTAGAGTGAACCAGAGCCAACACATAAATACGGCAAACAAACTATCTAACAAAAAAAACTCACCAAACCAAAAACCTGCCAAAAAAAAAAGATAAGAAAAAGAAAAAAAGGAGCAATAATACCTTTCCTGTTGTCTGGCCATACAGACCAAATGTCTCTCGTAACCTTTCTTCACTGATGGCTTCTGGTCTGTCAATCTTGTTACCAAGAATTAGGATAGGCACATTAGCAATAGTTTCATCTGTCATTAGAGACTAGAGAGGGAAGGAGAAAGAAGGAGTGATGAATTTAGAATACAGGTCAAATAGCTCCCACTCATGTGAGGTGACCCTGGGTATTTGAGCTGAGCTCTTACAAGTGAAAGCTCACACTTTCAAAAGCTCCTTTAAACTTACATCAAGTTCTTCTTTTGATTCAAGCAACCTTTCATGATCTGCACAGTCCACCAAGAACACAATGCCATTAATTGCAGGCAGGTAGTTCTTCCACACTCTGCGAGCTACAGGGAAAATGAGAATTAAAAATGAAAGGAAATTATCCCCAAATTCACAGGGATGTATATTGGTAATTAAGGAGCAGCAGTAGAGGCTTTTTATTTTTCTTTAAGTCTTAGCTTATGTTGCCAGTGTTCAGGATGCAATCCCATGTTTTACTTGAAATAACAGAGCAAAAATATCATCCCTTTACTGTTATCACCCCTCTATCCCACATGGATGCTGATGTACAAGAGTTCTTTTGTTTCCCCAAGAATTATGTCACTAAAGTTAATCTTGAAGCATCAAGCTTAAAGGTAAATACAAGGAATTCAAAGCACATAATCCCCTTCACAGTATTAGACAAAAGTTTCTGCTCTACTGCAGCTCCTGCCAAATTGTATTTGGATTTGTGGTAAGTGGTGGAGATGGACAAAAAAACCTGCCAATGTCTTTTGTGCTTTCAAAGAAGAGTGGGAAGTCAGTCTTTGCAGGAAGGTTGCATTTCTGACTGGAAACAGACTCCAACCCAACTCACTGAGCTGAAGGGAGTCACTGTACACTCTTACCTTGAGCATGTCCACCCAGATCAAAGGTAGTGAAAGTCATGCCAGCAATTGTCAGCTCTTCTGAAGCTGCAAATACACAGAATTATGTTCCTGTGAAGACTGGGCACTGCACTGGAACAGTCTAACTTTCTAGCACATATACCTTAGTTTTTCTCTTGGTTCTTTTCAGTATTTTGTTATTCAAGAAGCAAATGAGAGTAAAACATTCTCTCAAAAATCAGTGATGCGTTCGTGTAACACCAAGATGTTATTAACCATTAAAGCAGGTGTGAAATAAAATATCTACAACACCAAGAACAGCAGACAGTATTCATGTATCCCTACATATTACACAAACAACAGTTGGTTCTGGCATCTGGTTTGCCAAAAAGATGGCATTTTGTGTCCAATACTGTTCAAGGTTTCTCCTCTTCACATCCTTTCCCAATTTCTCACCTCCTCACTGGACTTCACCAATCCACATTTTCAACCTGTGTTGAACTTTTTCTCCTGCAAGGTTACCAGGATAACAATTACACAGCAACCTTTGAGACACAAACTCTAACTTTCCAGCTACACAGAGAAGCTCTTCCCAAGAATTGCAAGCCCCTCTTCCCCACAGCTTCTGTAATATAAACCCTCAGCTTCATCATTCTGCTTGTTACTCACCTCTTAAATTTAATGTAACACACTGAAATATCCTACACAGGCTTTTTTTTTTAGTATTACTTGAGCTATTTATGGATCCCCAAAATCACTTTGTTTCTCCCAATTACACTGTTGGGTTTGTGATGTATAATCAGATCCTGCTTTTCCTGCAACCCTTCAAACACTTTTTAGCTGTGGGACCAGCAATATTCACTTACTGGGGTGTAACGTGGGCACGTGTTGCCCCAGTCTGTCATCTTTGAGCATGTGCAGCAGTGTAGTTTTCCCAGCATTGTCCAGTCCAAGGAACACTAGTTTGCCTGATTTCTTGTACAGTCCTAGAACAGAGAAAGACCTAGTGAATAATCAGTTCAAGTGGTGGGAGTTCATTTCCAGCCCTAGAGATGAGTTTGCTCCCAGGAACAAAGTGTTACAGTCCCAGTACAAAATACAGGCCAGCTAAGCCTCACCACACATTTTATCAGTGTCACTTTATCACCACTGCCCTTTATCCACGTCCTCCTCCTCCTACAAACTACATTCCCACTTGCCAAGGGCCTGTGCATCAGGTACCATGTGTCAGCTTGGCAGGAGGGGAGAGGCACACGAGTGGTGTGAATGTGTCACTCGTGGAAATGCCTCCAATTACAGCAAAAAACTTGCCTGAGGCAAAAGAGAATTCAGGCTTCAATCAGAATATTACAGAGAAATTGGTTTCAATGTCAGTGGTCATAATCAGGGTGTGTATGAATTCTTTAGTGTTCGCTGATACATCATTTGGACAAAAAGTAACTTCTACCCATGACCCCAGGAAAACTGTTGGCTACATCCTGAATGGCATTGTCAGGCACTTCTGACACACCTGCTGCCATGTGACAATGCTTTCATAAAAGGAATAAGAAATCTTATTTTCATTGATTGTCATCTTTATAAGAATGACTTTTCCCCTTCTTCTCCCCTCTGCTGGAAACCCCAGAAATGCAACAGTTGCTGTGAAGGAGTGGAAAGACGTTTAAAACACGAACACCATATTTTCTTAATGTTGGAGATCATCAAAGGGCAATTCCCTAATAACTTGTCAACACTACATCCTCTGCCAGAATTAGTTTTCACTGCTTCAAACTGATTGATGTTCAAAGTAAAACATTAAGATAAATTAAATTTAAAACCAAAACATCAATCCTGTTCTGTGCTGAAAAAAACTATCTTATCCTCATGTGTGTTTTCTGTGGTGGGATTTTAAGGCAGCCCTGCTGATGCCACAGCATTCCAGGGGCACAGGTGTCTCTGCCCAGACCTTTACACTGCTGCTGTTTGCTCACCTCTCCCTCTGCCTTTCAGCTGATCTCTGGGATCACGTTCCAGAGGGACATGTTTTGTAACTTGCACAAATGAATGTTCTCTCGTATTCCTCATCTTGTTTCATTAATGATCTTTATTGCTCTGGGTCCTGTTGAGTGTCTTCACAGTTCTTTCAGATACAAACAAGTCTTACTTCCCAAACTCACCTTCTCACATGCCCATATGTCTATTAACTATTGAACTGAGAGGAGGAGAAAGTATAAACGTTTACAGAGAAAGAAGTGACAAATATTTTCATATTTTCACTTACATCACAGGAGAAACTCACCTTGTGAGTTAAACAAAAGTCTATTAACCTACAGTAAAACAATAACATTTTGCCACTCTCAGCCTGCACAGAAAGGAGTCTTTGCTCCCCAGTAACATGTTGCTGCTTTTCCTCAGCTGTGAACATCACTGAGAATGAAGAGAGAAAGTGTTTCTTTTAGAGTAAGAGGCACATACTGGAAGTAATTCTCCTTCTTACTTCAAGCTCCTGTATCAGACTCAGCCTTTGCCTGCCCAGGAGTGGAAGAGCAGGGCAGTGTGCAGCAATCACTGCCCAGCTAAGGAAGAGGAGATAAGAAAGATTAGTCAACTCAGTTAAAATTTCACTGGCTGACGTTTGGACAGCAGGCCAAGGGTCCAGCATCCAGCGAGAACCTTTAAACTTTCAACTGATAAAGGGCAGGTGGCACAGCCTGCCATGATTCCTTAGCCTCAAATGCTTTTTGACCACTTCAATAAAACCCTTTGAACTTGGAAATTGTGCCTTTTACCTATGAGATCTGCAACTTCTGTTCCTTGTTTAGTGTCCTAACACTGATTTTCCTCCTGGTTGTGGGTTTTTTTCCCCTCCCTGTTAAGCACAAGCTAATATTTCACCTTGGACTGATCTGGATTGCAGACTCTTTTGGCCAGGGAATAATTTTCTGAGGCTCTTGAGCAGATGCCAGTGCAGTTTCATGCTGATTTCAATAACACCAGTCACAGAACAACAGCACTGCCAAACATGAGACAGGGCTTCAATACCTGGCACTAATTTTTTGTAGACAGTCCCTTCTATTTGGATTCTTAAGTAATATCCTCATGTGTAAAAGAACTGAACTAAAATAACTGAGTTCAGCTCTTTACAGCAGAGAAAAGTCAGGAGAAGGTCCACAAAAGCCAACTAAACTACACCAGCCTGAGTGCACTTGGATTAGAAAAGTCCAACATATTATGATCATGAAAGAAAATGTAATTTTTTTCAAGAACTTAAGGCTTAATGTAAGATTGAGCAGAGAGCACACTCTGGAAATGCTTAGTAATGACACGTGAAACTTTTGTTTGAGTGTTCTTGAATATACACCAAACCAAATATTATTATTTAACCAACGGCCTTGTTTGAAGATAACAGAGGTGAACAGACATTTTATACAATAATGGCAGAAAGGAAAAGTCCCAAACAATAAAGACTTACCTAAAAACTGTAATACGCTACTGAAACCACTGTAAATCCAATCAAATAGGAACATATCTGAATCTTACAGTCTGAAATAAACAGAAAATATAATGCATTTAAGATCTGTCAGAACAGCACATTAAGCATTGTAAAATATTTATAGGCAACAAAACTAATCCAAAGTCCTAGGTTAAAAATAAAAGCCAATTTAGTTTTGGTAAACTGTATCATGGACCAATTAAGTGACCCCATAACACATTAAAAATTAGTGTAGAAATGGAAAACAGAATCCAGACCTTGTGATTCAACATCAAAGACTTTCTCCTCCCTCAGGGAAACACTGTGTGGACTGAAGTCTTTGCTAGAAGTAAAAATAACTTTATCCTCAGTATGATTTGGTGGAGATGTGTGATAACCCACTGAAGATTTCAAACAGGATCTTCACATAAAATTTCCAACAGGGAAAAAGCAGCACTTTGGAGAGGGCACTGGAGGGATATTGGTGCAGGGTCAGTGCTCCAGTCACCCCTGGGAGCTGCTGGAGTTCAAAGCAGAGGCAATAAGAGGTGAGGAAGTTTTGTGGATTGGAATCTAGAGAAGTTTGATGCCAAAGAAATCCCTGCTGTCCACACAGAGCCTGTCTGTTTGGCTTGCTATGGGAAACAACTACCTAGCACAAAGCTCTGGAATTGCTGTTCAAGGTAGTGACCTCCTGTACTGTCCTGCACAGTTTAAACCTTAAATGCAGAATTTATGTTTAAAAAAACCTCTAGAACACCATGTTTTGCACTGAGTTCCTTCAGCTTGGGTTCAAGAACAGAAGACTGAGCTGAGAGCCATCACTGCCCTGGGCAGCCTGTGCCAGTGCCTGACCACCCTTTCAATGAAGACATTTTTCCTGGTATCTAATCTGAACCTTCCCTGGCACAGCTTGAGGAGGTTTCCTCTCATTTTGTCCCTTGCTCCCTGGGAGAAGAGTCCAACCCCACCCAGCTCCACCCTCCTGTCAGGGAGTTGTAGGGAGCAGGAAGGTCCCCCTTGAACCCTGTTTTCTCCTGGCTGAGCCCCTCCAGCTGCTCCTCCTCAGACTTGTTCTCTAAATCACACTGAAAGCACCAGTTTGGCACAGTGAACTAGTACCTAGTATGAAAACCTTCTGAAAGACTGAAGGGCAACATCCTTAGAAGCATTTAGGCAGCTAATTCCTGCTGGAATGCATGACCCCTGTGGACATTGGAGTCTGGGTGCCCTGGAGAAACTGGACTGCACTGCTGAACACAGCTGCTCCAGGCTCCTGCCACACTCCTTTGGAAGCTGCAGAGGTGCCTTGGGGCATCCCAAGATGACTTCAGGGCAGCTCTGAGCCTGGAACACAGCACACAGGAGTCAAAACATGGGTCTGAACCTGGCCAAAATCCAGGCACCTGCCACAGCAACCACACCTCCGACAACCAAGAGTTTCTCTGCTGTGCAACAACAGGTACCTCACACAAAGATAACGTGCAAAGAGGAAGAGAATATTTAAATGACATTTGCTTGCACTGGAACAAAATCTGTTCAGGTGACGAAGCACCAGGTGCCTTGGTTTCACCACCACTAACCCTGAAACCTTTACCCACATCTCCATTGCTCTGAACAACTCATCAGCTGCAACAGGCACAGATTTTAAGGATACAAATCAAACATGCTTGTCAATGCATAAACACCCAGTTACACAACGTCATGACTGAAACTGTCCCTTGCCTGGCTAAAAAGCAAAGGTCAAGAACAAGCAAACATGGCAGAACACACACGTCAGCAGATTTATTTATTGCTTGAGCAAAATACCAATGGAGAAAAGCCTCTGTGGGGCTTAGGAAAACCATCGACTCAAATAACCTGCAAATCAGGGCAAACAGCCTGATGTAAGAGAAGTGCTCAGGTTTCTGAGGTGAGAATAACTCCACAGTGTTCAGCTGCATTAACTTTTTCCACCTATTAAGCTTCTGTTTACAAAAAACACCAACCAAAACAATCTTTGTGCATTGCAGAAAAAACTTTCAGGGATGAGATTTAAATGATTAACGTGAGAACGGGATTACTCCACAAACACAGCTGAAGTGGCACAAACGTGGGTTCAATTTCCACCAGCACCAGAAAAGTGGTGCTAGAAACAGAGCTACCCAAATCCTCCCAGAACAGCCTCCGTATCAGCTGGCAGCAGTTAAAGGAAAACACTTCCCAAATGGGGAAAAAATGGGCAGCTAATTGTAAAGGCACACAGGCAATATTTGAATAGAGATATTAAATCTACTCTTATCACACAGGAAAAGTAACTACATAATTCAGAGCTGTGTCAAATCAAAGCTCCACAAAGTGGCTCTGCACTGGGATCCAGAGTTGTTACCAGGTCCCAGTCAGAGCTGTGCCAAATTTAGGGGAGAGCTGAGGCTGTTGAATATACATGGACTCAAACTCTCAGGCTCATGTTAAAAACACCATAAAAGCAGAACAAGGACTCCAGCAATCACTGTTCATGACCCACGTGAAGACAAAGATACTATTTTAAGGCTATTTCAAGGGTTCACTTGAAAATAATCTGCTGCAAGCAGACAGAAGCTTTGAATTAAAAATTGTGCTGGACCAAGTAAGTCTTTTGATACCAACTACTTTTGCAGACATCACTGCCTTTTCTAGCATCAACAACAGATGGCTGCCACTGAAAAATGCCCCCAACAACCCTGGTGAACGTTATTTCATCAGCAAAGTATCACCCAGCAACTTCTGTGGAGCCGTGTCCACCACTCCATAGTCCAAGGACAGGGGTTCACTCACTGGAGACCACTTCTGACTGTGGGGAATGAGGAATTCCCCCACAGTGGCTGTGATAACACCCCCGGCCAGGCTTCTGAAGGGATGCTGCTGGACTAGCAAGTAAATTCACACTTCTTTTATATTCTGGAAACTAGGAATTTTTTTTCTTCTACTCTTAACTTGCATTTTTCTAAAAATTCCTCATTTCCCTTCCAAACCTTAGGACAGCACTTACTTCCAAAGCCTGTGCAAGTTTAGGTCAGAGAGGATACTGGGCTTTTAAAGACAGTTCTAAATGCCTTTATGGGGCAATTAGGTAACAGAAACCAGTGACACCCAAGCTGAACAGCTCTTGCAGGAGCTGGGAACACACTGTGCTGCGCCTGCGTGGGGACTGTCAGCAAGAGCCAGGGAACAAACCTCTGCCCAGCCTGACTGCACCAAACCTGCACCCCAGCCACAGTTCAGTCCAAAACCACAACCTGCAAGCAACAGCCAAGTCTACTGCCAAGGGGTGTATTTTTAGTTTTAGTAGGATCTAAATACGATCACTCCAGAGTTATAATTTCACACGTGATCACTGGTACACTGCAAGACATTACCACAGGCAACAAAACTCAAAATCCCTAAGAAACTCAGTGAACCAACTGATGCTTTCTACAGCACAGTTTATTCTACAATATAAAACTGCACCTGGATGTTGTATTTTAAGACTTGAAGAAAGTGATAGAAATAGAAAGCGAGGTAATGGCCTGGACTTTCTTTGGGTGTTTTAATCAGTTTTCTAAAAGCAACTCATCTTCGAGAGAGCACCACAACACACAGAGGAGGAGTTCCTAAGGCCGGGCCATCCCCGGCCCACAAAGCCCAGCTGTCAGAGCACATCTCACCGCGGGGCTGTTGCACCCACGCTTAGGGAAAAATTCTTGTAAGTCACAACTCCTGGAGAAACGACAGCGCCTCAGACAAGCGCTGTCGGCACAACGTGGCACAGGCTGCCCAGGGCGGCTGCGGGGCACCCGGGGTTATGGGGTCACTGAGCACACGCTGTCACACCGCAGAGCCCCCGAGGGGCCCTACGAGCACCGGCACAGCTCCAGGGACCCCACAGCCCGGGAGCGGAGAGGCAGCGGAGGGAAGGGGGGCCTGTCCGCCCCCAGCCCCTCACGTCACGCAGGCCGCGGCCCCCGGGGCTCTTAGGGACCCCCACCCAGGCCCGGCCCGGCCCGAAGCCGCTGCCGGCAGGACATGGGCACGGCCCGCAGCCCCGAGGGGCTCGCCCGGCCCCCGCTCCCCGGCCCGTCCGCCCCGCGCTCACCCACCGCTGAGCCTGAGGCGCCCCGGGACCAGACCAGCACCGACACGGCACAGGCAGGCACGGACACAGCGACAGACGGACCGACAGACAGAACACAGACACAGATACAGACCCGGACCCGGCACTCACCGACACTCCCCCGCGGCTGCGCCCGCTCCGCCCCCACCGCTCCTTCCGGCACCGGCGCCCGCGGCGCGCGCACTCGCCTGGGTTCGGCGCTGCTCGGCTGCGCTCGGCTCTGCTCGGCTGCGCTCGGATCTGCTCGGCTGGGTTCGGATCTGCTCGGCTAGGTTCGGCTCTGCTCGGCTGGC
>VYXB01008446.1:13666-64868 GCA_013397135.1 Pachyramphus minor | reverse complement strand
AGAGCGCGGGGAGGGGGTTCCGGGGCGGCCTGTTCGCTGCCCCGCTCGCTGCGGGACGCCCGGCCCTGCTCGGCGGGGCCCTCAGCGCCTCGCGGACACCCGCGGCCCGAGGGGAACGCGGCGGGATCGGGGAGGGACCCGGGGAAGCGGCGCCGGCTCCCGTGTGCCGGCCCCGGCCGCGGTGTCGCTGAGGCAAACACAGAGCGGCTCGTCGGGCACGGGAGCCCCGTGTTCTCATCTCCGTTCGTGCCCGGCACCCCCGCTACGGCCGGGGTCGCGCAGGCCCGGGGGTGCCCGCGGTGACAGCCCGGGGTTTGACCCTTTGAGCGGCGCTGTGCGGGTGGCACTGTGGGTATCGCTGAGCTCAGCCTGCGCCACGGCCCGGCTCCCTTATCTTGGCATTCCCGTAAAGCCGGAGTTATCTGCTCCCCTGGGCTGCGAACTGGGAAGGTGCTGGTGACTTTCTTCCCCGCGAAATACACCTTTTTAAAATTAAGATACTAAAGGTGGAACCGAGCAACCTATAGCCAGTGTTTTAAGCTAGGAATAAAGGCATACAAGGCCAGCCTTCTCTCTGGATCTGTTTTCTTTGTATGTGTGCAAATCTGTGCTGCTGTGTCTTCTGATTTCACACACCCCACATCCTCTGCACTTGCTTAATTATCCACTTGTGTGTCTCAGTAGCTCTGCTGCAGCATAAGCAGCTCAGTTATAATGAGATCTTTTAGTTTTTCTTCCCCCCCCCCTCCTCCTTCCCAGCACGTTTATTGCTTTTGCTCAAAGTCATCAGCAAAATGACATTTCACAAGCAACTGTGGAGCTGCCTCTGGGGTCAAGGCAGTGGGAAGTGTGTGAGAGCAGTGTGGGGAGAGAGGCTCTGTTCTGAGAGCTGATGGTCTGAGCAGAGCCTGCACAAAGGGAGCCTTAGCTAATGGAGTGACTGAGTGGGATGATTTACAGGCTGGCAGTGCTTTATGTTTGCTGATTTCCCTGGTGTCAGGTTAAGCACATAATGGAAGTTCTGGAGAGGCAGTCAGAGGAAGAGGAATTTCAGGCTACTCAGCTGTCAGGTGTATGAAAAACAAAGAACTGAAATGTAGAGCTATGCAAATCCTAGGTAAAAAAATCAAACAGCTGTTAGGGCCTTTCAAATAATCAGATTGTTCAAGCATGGACTGCTCTTAGCGCTGTTTAAAATACATGTTGAGAAGGTGCTGTGATCCTTGACCTTTGGCAGCTTTATAAAACTGTGTTGAGAGTGCTGTGGTGGAGCTGGTCCGTGAGGAAAGGAGACTGTCAGCAGAATGATGGATTGTTCTGTGGCTGTCAGCCCTTCCTCTCAACTTGTTGCTTGCTGAGCTGCTTGCAGGTAACTCCCTGCCCGTCCACCAAGGCAGTGAATTGTCAGAGCAGCACCATGTGCTGACCAGGAAATTGTTTAGCAGGAGCATTGGGTTGCTTGGCAACAACCTTCCTCTCCTTCATTCCTGTTTAGCTTTTAATAGGGCCAAGATTCTGCTCTCATTTAACTGCAGGTTTCTAGCTTGCTTTCCAGTTGATAGATCTGAAGTGCAAACGAGGAGAAACAATTCTTTTAGAACTGCTTTGCTCTTCTGATGAGGCATCTTAACATGGCACTTTATGTGGTGCTTTAGAAGGGTTTGGGAACCAGTGGGTTGGAGTCACTGGTGGTGACTGATCCCATGGCATCTGTTGGGATGAAGCTTTTCAGAGTGTTTATCTTTGCATCTCCCTGGAGGTTGGAGAGCTTGTGGCTGGTGAAAGTGATGTGCTGAAGAACTGGCTTGGAGTAGGGGGCAGTGAAACTGTGAGTGGCAGAAAATGTGACTTGGACCCTGGCCTTCTGCATTAGTACTTTGACCATTTTATAAAGCCACCAGGCAACATTCATGTGTGATCTGGTGCCATTCCTGAGCTCTTAGAAACATTAAATGACCTTCTGTTGCTCTAGAGGTTTCTTGTGCTGTTAAGTCAGTGCCTTTCTTCTGTTACTAACTCATCTCTCTGGTCTCTTGAGTGTCCTGTGCAGGTGAAGTAGCTCTTCAGCCTACACAGAATTCCTTGTTTGTTCTTGGCCTCACAAAAGTCGGCAGCACTTTTGTGGGGAAAGCTGGAGGGCCCAGATGCTCTTTGATGGGCCTCAGTAAAGAGGTCAGGTCAAGATGGGAGCCTGGCAGCAGCAAACCAGCAAGTCCTGAGCAGTTTTTGTGCACTGTGAAACCCTTTGTAGAGGGGTTTTGCCCCTCAGTACGGTAGGTGCTGGTGACTTTCTTGCTTTATGCAAGCTTGTCTTGGAAACGAACTACACAAGGATGTTGAGATGTTTTGTGGTCCTTCTGACTTTAAAAATTGAAATTTGAAACATTGTGCTGTGGTGAATTATATTTTTTTAGTAGTAGTAGTAAGGTGCCATACAAAATATCAAGTTGGTCAGTTTTGGATATCACCTCACATCTCTTTTATCCTCAAGCAGGAAAACAGTGCAAAAGAGAGCAATCCAGGTACTCTTGACTCCTGTCTGGGCTACAGAGTCGTGTCTGAAGGTGAATAATCAAGTTAGGAAATTAATTAGTATTTGTTCTGTACTTTTCATACAGCTTATGGTAATGTTGTATCAGTGTGTGTGTGTGGATGCAGGCAGAAGGTTTGGCATCACATGAGAATTCTCCATCATTTTTAAAGTTAGCAAGTTTCATTGACCATGGGGTTTGAAAATCAATTATTGCAAACCCATCTGATACATTGCAGGGTAATTTTTAGAGGTGAGTCATAACAGCATTTTCACCTTTGTGAGCCACCATTGATGGTAGAGAATTACTGATTGCAAAGATTTATGAGCAGCATTGTAAGGACAGTAGGTTATAACTGGATTTCCTAACTGAATCATAAATTGCATGTTGAAATTAATGGGTGGGGAATGGATGGTGTGTACTTTTGATGGACAAATAACAGAGGAGTGAGGATGAGATCACTGGCACTGTAGTAGTTACTGTGGATCTGTGCAATATTCCCTGAATTAACACTGTCTGTAACACAGAGCCTAAGGCTTCCTAGGGATTGAGGAGCTGAATGACCAGTGCAGTGTTGGTCCTAACTGAGAATTTCAGTGTATTCTGCATTTAGCTTAATTTATTGTTAGAATAGCCTGAGTTCAAAGTCGTTTTAATGTGGAAATGTGAATTTGCTCACCTTTCAGAACCTAATTAGAATGTTTCAGTAGGAAACCAGCTGTCTTTGGTTTAATGTTAAATGAAATTCTGTGAATTTGTTCTGGTGGCAGCTATTTCCAGTACTTGTATGAGATATATATATATCTATATATCTGTACCCACTGTCCAAGCTAATATCTCTGGCATGTTTTTTTAAATTTAGTTGTTGAATCCTGCAGGCATTTCTGGTCTAGAGAGTTAAGTGCTTTTGTTTATCTAGGTTCAAAGAAATTGTTCAAATGTTAACTAAATCTGGAAATCTGGAAAACAGTACAGGGTGGCAAAGAAAAGAATCTTAACTCTGAGCCATAAAGAGGTTCTTTTCTGCTCTCACATGTGTAAGTGTGTGTGTGGAATGCCTCCAATATTCAAACTGTGTGTTTAGAGGACAAGGAGAGCCACAGTGTGACCGGCTGAACAAAATGATACAACACTGGGAAGTGTTTTGGTCATTTTGAAGGAGTCAAGGCTGGCTGGACATGCAGTATCTAGTGCATTGTGTCCAGAAGGATTTCCCTTGAGAATTTGGAGTCTCTCTTCAGGATGTCTGTTTTGTGGCAGTGGTATGGACAACCTGTAGTAGCACCTTTCTTGAGGGAGCTCTTATTGCAGTGGAAATGTCATGGAATTCTGTATCCCTGTGTTCCCCTGTAAAGCAGAAATCTGATGATGTCCTTGCTGGCATTGGTTACTATTTGGAGAGTTATTAACCTTTTTTTTTCAAATGAGTAAAACTCAGTTCAGCCGTACCAACCCACAAATGCATAAAGGGCATCCTTAACCTCTCATGTTTTATTATCCTGACTGGTGAATTATTTTCTGATAAACTTACGCTTCATTCCATGTTGGTGACAGTTGGCTGCTCACATGAGCAGTATGTGTATGAATAGTTCTTTTACTAAAATTAACTGCAGAAATTAACTCTGTCACTTGAGAAGTAGTGTGGTGACCTGTGCTGGAGCTGGCTGGTGGTGTCTTTGTGGTAAGCTAAAGTTTAAGTAGGTGTCAGTCGTCATGTGAAATGGAGTTATTACGCAATGGATCTTCCGCTTTCAGTCTGCTCATGTGCTGCTGCCAGCTGTGTGAGAGTGCTCCTCTGTGGTCAGCTTGCTTTTGGGTGTTTCTGAAGATTGAAATGGTGTCCTGCATGAATTTCAGTCCAGGAGCATGGATGGTACTGGAATGTTAGTGGTTGCAAGGCTACTGTAAAACAAAACGAAGATCTGAGTGTGGATAGCAAAATACTGCCAAATTCATGTCCTCTGTAGCAATACTTCTGTCATACCTGATTGTTTAAAGGTAAAATGGCCTGGAGATCCATAAAATCCCAAGGAAAACATCTCTTATTTTCAGAAGTGATACACCACACTGACTTCCTAAAGAGTGTAGTTTTCTTTCTTGCAGGCCCTGTGCAGAACCAGCTGATGCATTCGCCCGATGCCCAGGGATACACCCCTGCGGTTCCAGGACCGTACCCCCATCAGGCACCGGTGAAGGTTCCTCCACATCAGTCTCCTGGACAGTATAACTATAGTGGCTCTCAGAATGTTTCCCAGTTAAACAATTATCAAGGACCTGGCCAGACTCTGAACAGACCCCCAGTATCAGCTTTCTCCGGGTCACCAGTACCACAGACAGGTCCTGCTCCGCAAGTGCTGCCGCCGCCCGCGCTACAGAACTCAGCTGCTCTTTCTTCTGCTGGAAGCTTTCCCCCTGGAGCCAGCCCACCGGTGCTTTCAAACTGGCAGTACAGCCATCCTCCTGTGAGTCAGCCACCTGGGGCTCAAACAAGCCATTTGGCTCCTGGGACAGGGACAGGGGCAGCTCAGCCATCCTTGTCGTTGTCGGGAAGTACAAATCCCCCAGGGAGTTACCAATATGCTGCTTCTCCGGGAGGTCCCCAGCTTCAGAACAGCTACATGAAGCCAGGTAACTGTCACCTCTGGATGCCTTACCAATTTCTCAGTGTCCTTTTGAAATAAAGAGGATAGAACTGACTCTGCAGTGACCCTTAGCTTGTGAACTCAAAGCAGATACGCCCATCAGAAATACTGGGGTGCTTTCTGTGGGGTAGAAATGGAAGTTCAGTTGGCTGAAACAGGTAACTCCTGAATGGTGTCTCTGTTTTGGGATACTGTTTCTGTGACACCACTTGGAGTGGCTCTTGGAGCATTAATATGTTTCAGTCCAGGACTTCACAATTAAAAACTATAGTTCTGTTTAGTGAGCGTGGTCTTCTTTTTAGCATGGTTAGCTTTTCTGTAATCACTTGATTCAGGTTGTTTTCTGAGCAGCCTAAGTCAGGTTGATGCAAAAAATTGGAGCACAGCCTGGAAAGAAAACAGAAAAGCATTCTGTGCTGTTGAAATGAAAAGTTCAATGAAAAGCTTCCTCCCTTCAAACTTGCAATTTTCACATTTGATGATAATTGTCAGTCTTTAGAAAGTACTCTAAAAGTATGAGACTTTGTTCCTGCTGCTTGACTGCTGGTATATGCAGTGGTAAAAGCTTTTCTAACACTAAATAGCTCTATTATGCAACTTGTGATTATTGTGGCAACATGGTTGATACTCAAGTTTCTCTTTGCCAAACTGCTGTCTGTTGTTACAGAGGCTTTTCTGACTGAGCATACAAACAGGAATTAAGTACAGAAATATTTTCCATGTAAAAGCAAATAATTTTTCTCGTGAAGTGCTTTTAGCCTCACTGAAGACTTTCCTTGGTGCTAGTTTTTTTGTTCTATGCCTGACTAATTTTGTTATGCTGTTCAGAATGTCTTAAGCTCACAGAATTTATGAAACTCTTTCTGGCACTGAATTGGAATAACAAGGATGTTCTTTGCAGTTAGTGAGGAAAATGCTGGGAGATTTTGGAAAGTGGCATATGAAATGGGAGCAAGTGTTTGGAATAAGCTAATTTTTATATCCATTCAATGGTGAATCCTCCTGAGTGATCTCCCTGGTATTTTTTTGTAGAACAGTGATTACTTTTAATTTAGCTCATTTGGTGATCACTCCAGAGTCAGTTATGAATGTTGAATGCTTTCTGTACCTCTTGAAATTATTGCCAACAATTGCAACAAAAAGCTGACAGATCAACAGCCACAGGAACCCAGCATGAGAAAAGCATGACAGAAACAACCTGAAGTTGTGAGACCCTCTACACACTTTAGGGTTTATGTATGTCATGCTGTTTATCCTCTGAATAAGAGGAATATTTAGGGTTCAGTCCGTGTGTTTTCCTAACGAAACGTAGGTGACTTTTTTTCAGCTGGGTTAAACTCTTCCTAAAGGTTACTTTCTTTACAGGATCTGCACCTCCCCCAGTGACTCAGCCTTTAACTCCACTGCACCCTCCAAGGCCACCTTTAGGACCCCCACCAGTTGGAGGGCCACCAAGGCCACCAACAGCAGTAGCAGGAGCCCCTAATGCACAGTCTCTGCTAAATTCAGCTGCAAATAGAGAAGGTAAGAAATCATCTGCTCTTCATGTTGAATTCCAACATGGCAACTTGCTGTAATAGGCAACCTTTGAGGTCAAGCACATTGTTCTATTAGAGACTCAAATTGTAAAATTGGTATTAATACAGCTAATCATTTAATCTGAAAGGAGCAGGTAAGGACTTGGAAGGAAGCAAAATCCTTCTTGTAGACAGATGTTAATAACATTTTAAAAACTACCTAATTTCCAAGTGCTGTTTAACATGACCATGTCTCTCATGGTTGGTATCACATTTTTTCTGTGCTCTAAGAAGTTAATGAAATTCTGATTTCTCTGCACCCCTGACTGCTGTGGGGACAAAGCCTATGTATAACTTCCCATATTGTTTTTTCTGCAGGGAGGGCTAAAATGTGGACCCTGCAATCCCGTGGTAGCTGTACCTTATTCTTCCCCTTGGTGTAAAATCTCTGAAAGACACATCTTGGATTTGTTCATTTTCTGAAGGAAGTCAGTGCAGGCTGTTAAGTGTCAGCTGTTGAAGACAGATACCTGACTTTCTGTGTCTCCTGTGGGCCCTGCACAAACATGCCATTGTTTAGGAACTCCTCAGGGCTCTGTATCAGACAGACTGCAGCTGGATGGTATTTAGTGCCTGTTCTAGATAGGGCCACGTGCTAGTCAGCAGCTTTATTTTTGCATATATAGTTTGTTCTGTCAAAGCTGCTGGTTCCTTGCATGTTCAGATTGACAGTTTCTTGTGTGTGGTAGCTGTGTGAGTACAAGAATAGTAGATTCAGATTTAGCTTAATTTAAAATGTATTAAATGCATTAGAAACAGCTTTTGCTTAGAAAATATTTTCTTCGTAATTAAGAGACATTTTCATAGCCCTGGAGAAATAAAAATGTTTAGTTTAGGAAGCAGGTTGACTGCTGCATTCTTGCAAAATTCAGTGTGTGATGTGAGTTCTTTTTATTGGGTCATCTTTGAAGATTTTAATGATAATAAAAATAATTTGAGAACCTACTTCTCCCGAGCGATAGATAATTGTGTTTGTATATTTAGAAATATTTAGCTTACGCACAACTGTCCTTTGGGAGCACTCTCTCAATTTCGAGGTTTTCTTATCTCAGATGGAAATTCTGTCTTGACTGGTATGTGACCATATCAGAACTGTTGCTGTTTGGTGACCAATTCTGGACCAAGTGTGTAAGAGAAGGGAATTTGGTGTTTCTGTGAATTATCAGTGAAAAAAGTTTGTCAGGGAACTCAGTACCTAAGCTGTCCCCTGACCCTTTACTGCATGTAAAGTTGTGGCAAATACCTGATCTAAAGGAATCCCAAAAGGTAAGAGAAGGTTGAAAAAAGACTTTTTTCAAGGTTTTATGAGGTTTTATGAATGTCCTTCCTTGAGGTCACAAAGGAAGGGTGAGAAAGAGGCCAAAGTGTTTATTTAATTCATTTTTGTCCTGGGACAAAAACAAAGTAGATCCAAATTATGGTCACCTAAATATTCATCCAGCAAGTAGGATTGTTTTGCAGTTACCTCATTAAAGTGTCTTCATAACTTGTGAATTTTTTTTTCTGGTTGCTTTCCTTAAAAGGTGATGCTGCATCTGCTGCCAGTGATGGGTCTGTGGTGCAAAACAGCTACGATGCAATAGAAGGTGGTGGCCTCATGGGTAAGGCCTGGGGAGTGAAAATGGTTGCTATTATCATGTAACTTTTAAGAGTCTGGGAAAGATAGAAGTTTAAGCATTTATGTACAAACATATGTACTTGGTTCAGTGCCTGTGTTGAAGCTAAATATGAAGTTTGAAGCATTGACAATTAGCATGTCTTTGTGACACACAAAGCAGGTGAGAGCACTTTGCAAAACTCACAGCAGTTATAATATTTACTTAAAGTCTTATGGAGCAGCTCTCCTGCTTATCTTACTCCCTGAGTAAGACACAGTTCCTCAGCAATTAAGTTTTGGTCTGCTCTGCTTCCAGCAACTCCACATCATTCTCCTGCTGCCCCGAATCTTAAGATGAATAGAAGTGTTGGGTATTCTTACCCTGCCTTACCCCCAGGCTACCAACATCCTCCTCCTGGAGCACCAGGAATGCATGGAGCTGCTTTGCAATATCCTGATGGATCAAAACATTTCCACCAGGTAAACACTGTCTGGTTTTTATCTCAGAACTACTTGGGGGGGGGGGTGTGGGTAAAGAAAAGTGATGATTGGTGTGATGATTGTACATCTCTAAGGTGCTGCTTCTGTGGTTCCCTGTTGGGGCTCCATTTGTTCAAAGAGGATGGATGTAACCTGAATTAATGCTTTGCCAGTGCCTTTCTGAAGTGTTCTATCCTCAAATCTGTTCAGGATGTTTCTTTTGAAACTTTCAGCTGCTTTTGGCATGTTTCTCTTCCCTTGTGTTCTCATTGTCAGCTGAAGTATTTGTGTTTGGTTTTTTTCCTGAACTTTGGAAGTGAACTGAGCAACACTTTTTCCAGCTGAGCCTCTGTATTTCAAAAGCTTTGTAGCAGATGTAACAAGTTTTTACCTCTGCTGTGTTATGTGCCTAAGTCCAAGTTTGTGTAGCAAGTAGTATTCTAAATCTGTCAATCCAACAGCAGTTAATACATGAACAAAACAAACTGAAAGGGAAATATGTTTACTTTTGAAGTGAACTGTGGGTTTCAGCCAAATAATTGGGGTTAATTTCTGAATTTTTATTTGACTCCAGCCTGCTCTGGGCACTAACCACTTAACTGCATCAATGGGTGGCCTGAGTCTACAGCAAGAAGGGTTAAGACCTGTGAATCTTCTTCAAGAAAGAAATATTCTTCCTACCACCCTCTTGAAGGCTCCTGTCCCAAACTTGCACGAAGACATCCAGAAGCTCAACTGTAATCCTGAGTAAGATTATCTGTTTGCTATAATTCATCAAAATAAATAGAAGTATAAATTTCTGCTTATAAACGTGACTTTACAAACTATTTTCTTAATTCTGTGAGTAGGAAACATTGAAATTGTTAACTGTGTTAAGATAAAGGTGGTAAGTGGGTTTAAGTTTGAAGTTGGGAAAATGATCTGTGTAGAAAGTAGGAGGAAAAATATGTTGCTTGGAAGGCAGCTGTAGATAGGTGGAGTACAAAATCTTTATAGCTGGCAGTATGATTGAGAAAAGATACAAAATAATAATTAAGTCATTCAAGAGAGTTACACCAAAAAGATTGTGAATGCAGAAATATGTGTGACCCCTGTGTTGAAAGTAACCTTTTAAAACAAGAGAATAAATGAAATGTCAGACAAGAGGCTGGCAGTTGGTTATTCATCCCTGAGGAGACCAACCAAAGTGTGTGTAGCCAAGTACTCCTGCTTTGCAAATCTTTGTATGACAGAGGAAATAATGGTGCCTTTGGGACGCTGTTCATGCAAACAAGGACTGGATTTGCAAACCTGCCGTGCACATCTGCACTTTGCAGAAACCCCCGAGTGCTGAACCCTCACAAAATGACTGTGGGGTTGTTTGTAGTTACTAAGTTTTAAAACAACTTTTTAAACTTTGCTGGTTCTGATTTATTCCAAAATAACATTTTATATATAAAGATTTAATGCAACGTTGAACGTTGTTAGGCTTAACTTTGACTTGAGTGACTAAAATGACACTCAACTCTGTGTAAAGAGCATTTGTATAAAATGAAATAGCTCAAAGTATGTATTGTGGGTCGAGCTCAGAGAAATAAAATGATGTGACAGCAATGGAGAAGATCCTTTATCTGGAAATGGAAATTCACCATCACCATCTCTAGAAAAATATACTGTACTACTAAAATCATAATTTATTTTCTGAAAGCCTCTGAAAATAACCCTTTGTCCTCCATGTAGGTTGTTCCGCTGTACCCTGACTAACATTCCTCAAACTCAGGCCTTACTGAATAAAGCCAAACTTCCTTTGGGGCTCCTGCTTCATCCTTTCAAAGACTTATCGGTATGACAAATGTTCAAAACTTTAACTGCTGAAATATCAACTATGTCTTTGCCAGAGTCCAGAGTTGGACAGTGAATTATAAAACAAGGGCAGGTATCTTGGCCCAGAAAAATTACCATAGCAACTGACATTTCCCTGGTCCACCCAGATCACTGTAGTTTTTCTAAATTATTTCTCCCTACCATTTTTAAACCTTTAAGTCTCACTTCTTAGTGGAAAAAAAACAACTCCCAAACCTTAAAAACAGAATGCATAGAGACAGCACAGCTCTGAACTGTGACAGAAGACAACAGATCTAAATTCCAGTTTATCTTGTCACATATCACTTGTAGTTATTGATTTCCTGTACCAAACCTAGTACTAATTCTAAACTCAATTAAAACTTGACAAGGTTGAAGGGGTTTGGATGTCCTCGGATAGAGAGAAGACTTTGAATTTAACAGTGCCTCTTTTAAACACTGTGGGTTTTTTCCACAGTTTAATTAATTGGCTCTTCCTCCCCTGATTTTTGATCTTTAATGGGTGTAGGACTTGGTCTTAAACCATCCTAAAATTCAAGACTTTAGAGGCTTGGAAAGGGAACATACACAGTCAAATATGTTAGAGCTCAGTTCCTACCTGTTACATTAAGGAGTTGTAGGGATGCTGTGAGGATGCAGAAGTGCCCATTCCTTCCACAAGAGTGCTTTGAGCAGCTAGCCAGGAGGCAGAGTGTTGTTTCTGTAGATGAATAGGTGCAGAGTGGTGATGCCTTAAAACAGGAAGCTTCTCTCTTCCAGCAATTGCCAGTGGTCACTTCCAGTATTATCGTGAGATGCCGTTCCTGCCGGACCTACATTAACCCTTTTGTCAGCTTTCTAGACCAAAGGAGGTGGAAATGCAATTTGTGCTACAGAGTGAATGATGGTAGGTTTTAAAGGTGCTTATTGCTTTAGAGGGTTGCAGTTCACCTTTCCCACCTTTGAGACTGTTACAGTGTTGGCCAAATCAGTGCCTGGGTGGTTGTGAGTCCTGCTGGGGCTGTGAGTCATGAGAAGTGTTTCCCAATGGCAGTGGTGTCACTAGAGAAGCACAGGAAGCCCAAGTGGTCCCCCAGGACACCCTTTCAGGTGACAAAATAGCTGTCCCTGCCTAGTGTAGTTTTCCAAGAAGTGTTGCCCAAGAGCTACAAAAGATATATTTGTTTAAAAATGCAGCACAACCAGTACTAATGTGAAATACTAACATATAAACTTACCTGCATAGTTCCTGAAGAATTCCTGTATAATCCTGTGACAAGAGTTTATGGAGAACCTCATAAAAGACCTGAAGTCCAGAATGCTACTATTGAGTTTATGGCTCCATCTGAATACATGGTAAGGCTTTATTTACTTTTAGTTATTCTCTCCCTTTGCTTTGTCTTCAGAGGGAAGTCAGAAAAAACTTTGTTCCAGAGGATGCTTTCCAGCTCAGTAGAACAGTTTTTGCTTTAAGTAGTGTATTGCAGAATTCCTGGGGAGAACTTCAGATAGTTCACTTCTAAACATTTCTGATGTCAGAGTTCTGTGTTTAAATATGCAGGTATTTGTAGGTCTTCTGGAAGAAAACTAGAATTCTGGTATTACCAAATAAGAGGCAGATGCATCAAGAAGTTTTAGCAGTTGTCTGTGTGGTGTTTTAAGAATTTAAACTTGCAGTGGAATGAACAAACCTAATGCAGTAAGTGTTATTTGAAAATTAACAGTAATCTTTTCTTTGCTCAGCTGCGTCCACCTCAGCCACCCGTGTACCTCTTTGTGTTTGATGTCTCTCACAATGCAATCGAGACAGGATACTTGAATACAGTCTGCCAGACCTTGTTAGACAATCTTGACTTGTAAGTACTTTTCTTTCTTAAAGAAACTCATGATAGACACCAACATGCCAGTCCTTCCTGTCTAGAAGAGAAATATCCTGGTGTTGACCAGTGTTGTGTTAAAATGTACCATAAAGCTGCAGTCTTTTTTGCCATCACAGCTGCACCAGCATAAAAGATAATTCTGAGGCTTGTTTTTCAGTCTGACTCTCCTATCTGCTTCACCAATCCCCAAAAGAATATAAACATCATGTTTATGATATCTTTTGAACTGTATTTTTTAAAAGCTGAAATTTAGATAAGCATTTGCTGAAAGAAGTCATACAGCTAATAAACTTTTCATAAAGTACATGCTCTTTGAACTTATGTAGATGCTGCTTGGTATTTGGCAGTTTATTTCTCCCTTTTCCATTTCTGATTACCCTCTTAAGGTTTCTGCATGTCTACTAGGTGACTCTATGAGCTACTTTTTTGTTGTTTGGGTTTTCTTTTTAATCTCCTTAATGTCTTAGTCAAGCTCTTGCAGTGTAGCTGTGAAGCTACTTTGTAATAAGAGAGGCAGTGGATGTTTAAAAAAAAAAAAGCCTGCAGAAATGAAATTTCATCTTGTTGAACACCATATGTCTCATTTTCAGGCTTCCTGGGAACACTAGGACAAAAATAGGCTTCATAACATTTGACAGCACAATCCATTTCTACAGCCTTCAGGAAGGTCTCTCTCAGCCTCAGATGCTTATAGTTTCAGATATTGAAGGTATGCAGAAATAAATTCTGTGATTGGTATCTACTAATGACTGCCTGTTATGACAGCCTTTAAAAATATATATATAAGTGGTGGGAGTTTGTAGGTCAGATCATTGGTCTCCCTGATGATGCCTTTAGGAGTAGCACATGTGTGTGTTCATTTATGAAGTTGTGTCCCTGATGTCTCCCTGAGCAGTGCTGGGGCTGCTCATGACTCAAAACATGCAGACAGCTTTCCTGACTCCTAGTTTAATTTTAATTAATTTTAATTAATTTTAAATTAATTTAATTTAATTTAAATTTAATTAATTTTAATTGTCTGGATTCCTCTTGAGGTCCCAGGTATTGATGCTGGGTCCAGTCCTACAGGTTTCCTGGTGACTGGTTCTTAGTGCTTGTCCTGCTGCCTTTCGTTTGAGGTCACCTTTTGCTGCCATGTGTGGGCAGGGTGGAATGAACACTGGAAATATTTGCTATGTGGTTTTACTTAATAGTCTTGATTATCCTTCAGCCCTGTTGATTGCTACTCTGACATGGCATTGTAGCCACAGGAATGCTTGTGAGGAAAAACCCACATAATTATTACATGGGTTTACACACTGACACTGTGCTTTTTGCAATGGTTGGCAAATACAGTCAGGGAAATGTTCTTTAAAGATAACTGAAATACTTTTTTTTCCCTTCCAGATGTATTTATACCAATGCCAGAAAACTTATTAGTAAATTTAAATGAAAATAAAGAGGTAAGAGCTAAGAACTATCTTAAATAACTAGTGACATTCACGTAGTTTGGGATATGTTTGGCAATTCTTGGGTTACTTAATGCTCTTCAAAGGCCAGGTTTGAGGCAGAAAAGAGAGGTTTTATCTATATGACTCTGTAAACTTTGGCCAACTTTAAACAAGGCAGTACTTCAATTTTCTAGGACTTTACTACCTTAATATTAGAAGTGTTAATACACAATTCTGTAGTTCAGCAATCAGCTCTAGAAAGAAGAAAACTCTGAAGGCTCCAAGACTTAATGCTTTTGTTTCCTCACTTGTAGCTAATTCAAGATCTGTTGAAGACCTTGCCACAGATGTTTACCAAGTCCCTGGAAACTCAGAGTGCTCTGGGGCCTGCATTACAGGCTGCCTTTAAACTCATGTCCCCCACTGGAGGTAGAATCACTGTCTTCCAGACACAGCTTCCCACTGTGGGAATGGGAGCACTGAAGCCACGAGAAGAGCCAAACCAAAGAGCAACTGCAAAGGTCAGGAAAGGAAAAAAAGGTTGAGGGAACTGGCAGCCCTGTTCTGTGCATGTGGGTGGTTCTGGGATTGCCTGTTCTGGGTTTGTTTTGTGGTTTTCTTGGTAGAAAGAACAAAAAAGCCAACCAGGCAATATAAACACATATTAATTATCTGGTTTTTTTTTAAAAGATATCACTGTAGTCAGTGATGGAGTAGTAGTTATTTGTGCCCCTGAAAACAGGCAATAAATCTGTTTGAATTGTAATTCTGCCCTGTATTAACAGGACATACACCTGACACCATCAACTGATTTTTACAAGAAGTTAGCCTTGGACTGCTCAGGGCAACAGGTTGCAGTGGATTTATTTCTTCTTAGTGGGCAGTATTCTGACTTGGCTTCTCTGGGTAAGTCATATGAAGCTGTTGTACTTTTGGCAAATGCATAGAATCTACATTAAAGTGTGGTTTATGAACCTGATTTGAGCTAGTTTAGTGTGTGAAGATGCAAATTTATCCTTGCTGAGCAGTGACAGTGAACAGAATGTTATTTAGTTAGAATAGAAGTTACTTTCATATCCTCCCTTAGTGAGTCAGGATTTTTGTGACACCGGTATAAGTGGCTGAAATACTTTCCTCCTTTTTATGCCTTTTAACCATCAGTGTAATTGTCTTTAGGGTAAGTTTTAATACCATTTTAATTGTTTTCTCCTCCCTTAACTAAACTTTCAAGTGACCAAGTACCTGAAATTTCAGGTCAATGGAAAATTATTTCACATCTGAAACAACACACATTCTTAAAGATATAGTTGTGTTACATCTGTGTCTCTGTATGCAGGTCTATAACTGTGTATCAGAGTGATTTGCAGTTTAATAATTAGAGGAAATATTGCATTCAGCTGGTATATTTAAAGGCTGCAGCAACTGTCTGCACTCTCCAATATTTGCTGGTTTTGTTCCAGGTTGTATATCAAGGTATTCTGCAGGTAGTGTCTATTACTACCAGTCTTACCATCACAAACACAACCCTGTCCAGGTGGAGAAATTGCAAAAGGAGCTGAAAAGATATTTAACTAGAAAAATTGGGTTTGAGGCTGTCATGAGGATAAGATGCACAAAAGGTTTGAATTCACTTTCTTAGATTTTTGGGGGGTGGAGCGGAGAGGGAGTGGGTGTTTGCTGTTATTTGGGAATGTTTTGATTGGTATTTTAGAAAAGTAAGATTCAATACCAGGGATCAGACAATTTACTAAAGACTGTATTTGCAGCATATTTTCTGGCATCTAAGTTCCATTTTACAATGGTTAAACTGGAAATTTTGTTGAACTGCTATTTCAGCAAGGGACTTTTTATAATCTAGAGACTTTCTACTGTTGTGCATTGATTTGCCTTGCTAATTCTTGCTTTCTGTTAGGCTTTGTGGATTCCTTGGATTGCTTGTCTGCTTGGGATATTTACCTTTTCTGCAGATACTGTATTTCATGGAGAGGGAACATTCCAACACAGACTCTCTACACTGGTGGCACATGTGTAAATGGTGTCTGTATTACACAGCTATGAAACTCAACCTGACTCAATACTTGCTCATCTTGCAGGGCTTTCCATCCATACTTTCCATGGGAACTTCTTTGTAAGATCCACAGACTTGTTGTCGTTACCCAACGTGAACCCAGACGCGGGATACGCCGTGCAAATGTCCGTGGAAGAGAGTCTGACTGATATGCAAGTTGTTTCCTTCCAGTCAGCTCTCCTGTACACGTCCAGCAAGGGTAAGATGTACAGCTGGTGTCACCTGCAGTGCTCCCATGAGTCTGTGGGACCATTTATGAGCTGCAGTTCAGCTGCAGTAACTTACTCAAACTGCTTATTTAATATCAGGATCACAGCTTGGGCGTGTTGTTGATATTGTTGCTTCTTCCAGACCAAGAAGTTTCTTGTGAAACGTAGTTTTGGTCTGAAAATAAGTAGGCTTAACTCAGAAACTGAGAACTAATCATTTTTAAGAGCTACTGGAAATGGCCTGGTTCACCATTTGTGTGATAATTTAGGTTGAGGCATTTTAGTATTTCATAAAAGAAGTGTGTTGGGAGAAAACAGTTCTCTTTTCCTGCAGGTGAAAGGCGAATTCGTGTGCACACCATGTGCTTACCTGTCGTGACGACCCTGAGTGATGTGTACCTGGGGGCAGATGTGCAGGCCATCACCGGGCTCTTGGCCAACATGGGTGAGTGTGCTCAGAGCCTGTGTGGGTATGCACGGATCCTGTCCTCAAAGCTCTGCACAGTAATCCTCTGGGAGAACTGAAAAAAACCCAAAAAATCTGTTAGAACAAAAGATTCCCTCTTTCTAAGAGTGCTTTCTAAGTAGAAAGCCTAAGAGTTTTGTTTTTAGAATGCAGTCAGAGCTTGTTGAGATGCATCAAAGTGTACGATAAAATGAGAAGAGTTATGGTATGTGAGTGTGTTCCTGCCAGGGGGGGAAAAGGCTCTTACTTGAGCTGTGTGCTCTGTTTGTAGCTGTGGACAGATCAGTGTCTGCCACGCTGAGCGACGCTCGGGACGCGCTGGTGAACGCGGTGATAGATTCCCTGTGTGCTTACGGCTCGTCGGTCCTGAGCGTCCAGCAGCCCGGGCTCACCGCACCCCACTCCCTGCGCCTCTTCCCCCTCTTCATCCTGGCACTCCTGAAACAGGTAAGAGGGTGATTGCTTGGCAGCTCAGCTCCAGGGAAAGGCACAATTCTTTGGTGGAGAATGATTTCGTTCAGAAGGATGTGTAAAACCGAAAGTATAAAGGGAATAGCAAAATATTGAAGATAATGATTGGTGTAGAGAACGTGGCAGGGTAGTGGTAGAGTGGTTTTTCAGGGATCTTTTTTTTTGCATTTTTGGAGATGTAGGTCCACACAGCAGTTCAGTGTGGATCAGAAGAGAGCCACCTGGCTGGCTGTTCTTACAACAGGTTTAAAGTATTTAAAGTATTTTTTAGTTGAATTTTTGTGAACTCATACTAGAAGTAATTTTAAGTGTTGGACAAACTGGCTTTCTCTTTTAGAGAGAACTTTTGGATTTATACCTCTTGATTTGGAATTAACCAGCATGTTCACACTGAGCTTGTTCATCTAAAGACTTTATAAGTATTGGACCAAATCAAGTGGGAGGAGTGAGCCCTTGTTTAATTTATAGCTGTTTGTCCCAAGAAGCCAGGACTCTCTCTTTCTTAAATCCAGACCTAAGATTCTGAACATTGGAGCCAATTGTTACCTGCTCCAATGTTTATTAAGTTTCATCAAGTAGCATTTTTAAGGTGTATGTTAGAGAGCCATATTGCAGGATGATTTCATCTCAGCTGTAGTGGATTGATGATGCTGGCTCATGGTTAGTTCTAGAGTCCAAAAATAGGAATAAAGAGACTTGTATGATTTGTATGGGAAACATAGAAGAGAACATAAAATAGCAGCAGTAAAATACCATAAGAAAATACTTTTTAAGAAAAATCTCTAAGACTTAAGTTGGAAATAAGCAATAGATGGTGTGTGAAATTCAGCTTCTCTGGCTTTGCCTTAATGGTTAAAGTAAATGCCTGACTGTTTGCAGAAAGCATTTCAAACTGGGACGAACACACGTCTGGATGAACGGATCTTCACCATGTGTCAAGTGAAAAACCAGCCCCTTGTTTACCTCATGCTCATGACACATCCCAGTCTGTACAGAGTCGACACTCTCACAGATGAGGTGAGTGTTTGCATTGCTACATGATCTGTCTGTTTGGTGGCAAAGGCTTGTATGATGTGAAAATAAATTTGCCTTAAAAAGGTCCCAAGTTTCCCACACTAAAGCTGCATAGCTAAAATGTCATGTTTCATATTCTCCTGCTTGTTGTATTTATGTATTTGTTGTTTGGGACTGGATTGATGAATTCTGGAGAGAAGTGTGCTCTGGCTAGGGATGGATGGGGAAGATTTTTTACTAATTTATTTAACTTTTTGCCTTATGTCATTATCTTGCACTGTATAAATCACATGTGCATAAAGGCATCATAACATGCTTTAACCTTTCGTCCCTCTGCAGCTTCCTTTATTTTCAAATGTCAAGCACTTTTGTGAACAGTGAATGTTTATGTAAAACCCTGAAAAACTTTAGAAATCACATCTTTTTTAGATAACAAATCTGATATTCCAGTTCTAGAACTAATTAACTAAGATGAAGTTGATTAAATACCCCCTCTCTAAATAAAACATTTACTTATTAGTAAATTATGCACTTGAAGTATGAGTTAAGTTAAACTGAGAAAAAGGGTCCAGCTTCATTATTCAGAGTAATACATCCTACTGTTATTTAACCTTCTGTTCTGTTTTGTTGCTGATGTGAACTGCTGGTTTTCTTCTTGCTTCTTCTTTTAGGGGGCTCTTAACATAAATGACAGAACTATACCTCAGCCACCCCTTCTCCAGCTGTCAGTGGAGAAGCTGAGCAGGGATGGTGCTTACCTTATGGATGCTGGCTCTGTAAGTTGGGTGGTGGTGGTGATTTTAAAAATCATCCAAATTTACTTTTTGAGAACTCAAAATGTGTAGGAGACTGCTGAGGTGTGTTTGGTGCTGGACTAACGTTGTTATTGATGGGTGTCTTACAGGTGATGTTTCTGTGGGTCGGGAAGACCTGTGGGCAGGGTTTTATCAGCCAAGTCCTTGGAGTTCCAAATTATGGCTCAATACCACAGAATATGGTACGTGCTTGCTTTGCTGCCAGAATATTTGCATGAGAACTAAAATACCACTACTCAAATATTAGCCCTCTAGTTGTATAAATCCAGATTCAAGGAAAGAAATAATTGCTGTTACCTCTTGGGGTTTCTCCAGGCTGAAACTTTATAGAATATATTGCCATGAAAAGGCAGTAAGAAGTGGCTGACAGTGAGTGAGTTTCTCAGACCTGTGGGAGCAGATCAAGAACACTTGCAAATAGTGAGCACAGTGGGTTAGTGGGATATCCTTTAGTGTCTGCAGTAAAACAGGCATCAATCACAGCTCACTCACATCATTCTGATAGCTGATTGCTGATAGCAGGTTAGTGCTCTTCACTGTTGAAGTCCTTTCAAAGAAGACAAGGCTGAACTATACATCACAAAACCTGTCTGGGTTTTCTTTATGCCCAATTAGTTGGCGTATTTCAAGTGTTGATCCTGCTGTTTTTCTGAAAAAGATCCTCTTTGTATTAATGCAACCATTTGCCTTTTAGACACATCTCCCAGAACTTGAAACAGCAGAATCCATCAGAATACGAGCTTTCGTTTCTTGGCTGAGAGAACAGAGACCTTTCTTTCCCATACTATATATAATAAAGTAAGTGGGTTTTAAGTCTTTATGCTTCTTTAGGAACCAGTTAACAATACATATTTGGATATCAGATACTGAACTTCCTTAATGGAAGTTTTAGTGATGGTATGTGCTGTGCCTGACAGATTTGACAACAGACATGACTTGTTGTGAGTTGTCTTAAATTAGAATTTCCACAGACTATGAAAGACTAAATGTCACAGAACAATCTTTAGGTAATGTCATATAAATGAAGTAAATGCTGGTAACTGCCCTTACTAGGATTAATCAGTATTAAGGGCTCTTTGAGATGCACTTTTCATATGTTCTTAAGCTCTTGAAATGTTTTGCCTGTCACTTTATTAATGTATTGCACTGTAGCTCTTGGCAAATGTTTACTTCACTCAAATACTTATATTTTCATTTTTAAGGGATGAGAGTCCATTGAAATCAAGTTTTCTGCAAAATATGATTGAAGACAGAACAGAATCAGCCTTATCATACTATGAATTCCTCCTTCATATACAGCAGCAAGTGAATAAATGAAACACTAGCCTTTGGCTGACTTCTTTAAGGAAAGATTTTGCAGTAAAGAATGATTGTGCTTGTAATGTCTTCATTAATTCTGTGGCCTGAGGCAGTTGATGAGAAGTTCTCACTGTGATTTCAACGAACTAAAGCAAATAAAGGACCACATCTGAGAATCAAATGTGCAACTACATAATATTGTACCTTAAAAAAAAAATCAAACTGTTGGAACTGGTTGAGCACCTTTAATTTGCTGCAAATCGTGTTTTTACTGTAAGTACTTGCAGCATGAAGTACATTTACAAAGGCAATACTGAAAAGGTGAAATACATTTTGTAAAATAAAGAGTTCTTTGTTGTTCAAAATGTATATTTCTGTAACTTTTTCCTTTTTTTTTTTTTTTTTTGCTGCTAGATATAAAACCTCACAATACTGATCATGATTTGCAGGGAAATTCTTTCTAAGTGCATCCAGTGGTTACAGACAGAGCATCTCAATGTTCAACTTAATGCTTAAAGTAGCAATGAAACAAGTGTTCATTGTGAAATGAACAGATACTTATGGAGTGTAGAATCCAGTGCTTGGATTATGGCTAATAGGACTAAAGGTAAGCTTAACCTGGACAAGATGGCTGAATTTGTAAAGCTTTTAATGAGTCAGTATTCTAATTTAAAAACTGGGCAGGAATGGGCCCTACATGAGGTGGCTGAGTCAGCAGCAAAAGTAGGCTTAGGTAGATGGCAAGCTTTGCTTTTCTTCAGTAGAAGGAATGATTTTAATTTCAGTTTGTGAATGGTGTGGGAGGGGAAGGGCAAGGAAGGTTATCTCAGATTTATGGTTTTTTTTGGTTTATGTTCAGTAGGCTTTTGGCTCTTGTTTACATTAACTGAATGTTGAGCCCCTCAGAGCAGTGTTTGTGTGGCAGCACTTCGGGCTGAATGTTTAGAGACAACACTGAACATTCTGATGTTAAAATCGGAAATTATTTTTCCAAGAACAAAATTATTATATTGTATTTGAAGCTTTGTGTATCATTGCAGACATGCCTGAAGCTGTCAAAGAGGGGTTTTTTTACTGCAGCTGTGTAATGAGCCCAGGTCCAAAGCCAATGTGCACCAAATAAAAGCTTTAAATATACTCTCAGATCCTGCCAGAGCTGCAGATTGAAGGCATCAGACTTGAAGTGAAAATTTATATACAAAAAGTATTTAAATAACTTTATAGAAGTGTATTGATAGTTGTTCTGTTTTGAAGATTAAGCTATCATTGATAGCTACCAACATAGAGTATTTAAGTTACTGTATTGCTGTGCCCGTGGAAGTGTTGCATATGGAGAAATCTTGGTTTGCTTTTTTGTTTAGGAGTGTAAACTTAAAGGTCTTGCAAAACCTACTTCCTGGGGCAAGTAACTTGAAGAGGTAAAACACTTGTAAGTGGTCAAACGTACTGTGCTTAGTTCACTTACATTTGGTGACACAAATGTCAGTGGGGTCAACATTTGGGTAAACATTTGCTCCCATTTCAGGCTGTAGCTGCACGTGATTGTCAGGAGTTGCCTTACTTCAGGGGAGGAGTTCCTTGGGGGAAATTGTTCTTGTTGCTTGAGCACAAGAAGCTAAAGTTCAGAACAATGGCTAAAATAGCATGGAAAGCCTATTATAGAACCAATTAAAGCTTCCCTGTCTGCTGCCTCCATAGCAAACAGGAGTATATTTACTTGAACAGCATTTCAGAGAATTGCACAGTTTCTAGTCATAGTGAAGAGGTTTTTTAAGTTTTGACAGTCTGATTTTTTTTTCCAGGGGGGAAAGGGGTCTCTTCATTTAAATCATAAATGGAACCTCTGCACTTGCATAGGTTCTGACTTAAACCGTGTGTTTTGGATATATTATCACCCAGATGTTGAAAACCATCCTTACATCTCACAGCCCACCCAAAGTCTGTTTGTAACTATGACTGTATTTTGCTACTATATCCCTTATTTTTTTTAAGAAACATAAATGTTGGAGGTGGCCTCGTTGCTTTATGTACACCAGACTAATGGCTGAAGATTTCTGTCTTTGTGGCAATTAACAACTTTGAATTGGAGTCCCTAAGTTTGACAGAGCAAAACATGATAAATGAGTCCGATGAACCCTCTTGGAGTTCTCTTCACTTTGGAAGAAATTCTGTATTAGTTTATTCCCTTGCAGTGGGGAAGGCCTGCTGGTTCATTTGTACTGCTGTAAGGGCAACACAGGGGAGATGGACACACACACACTACCTGGGATTTCTCATTTTTACATAACATTGAAAAATGAGGACACTGAAGATGAACTGCAAAAGTAGGCAAGAGTGGCTCTGCTACTTAGATCTCAGCGTGACAACTCTCCCACTGCAAACGTGTGGTAGAGGTGTGTCTGTTTTCCTAGTTGAACACTTTTTTTTAAGCTGTTTCTGTATTTGACACATTAGTGTTCAGCCAACATTGTTACCATCCATTTTACTTTGCTTTCATTATCGTTTTTAATTTAATATATTTGAGTCTAAGTCCACATAGACTGTGTTGCAATAACTAGAATGATTCACTTTTATTTAGAATTAATTTCTTAACAGAATTTAATCAAAGATGCAGAATGGCTGTTAAGTTAAGGGACCATTAAATGTGATTTTAAGTTTATGTTTACTATTATGGATGTAATCCTTATAGTAAATTTAATTTTGTAAAGTAGTGTATAATATTGTAATATTAAATCTTTGTTTTCTGAACTCAAACATTTGATCTTCAGTATGAAGTTATAAATCTACCCCCTTCTGAATTTGAGACAGGATTTACTTGTCCTCCTTTTTACAGTTTGTAATTTTCACTGTTTTATTCCTGTAAAAAGTCATTTGTAACACATGCAAATGCTTATTTTATCTGTGCTAATTTATCAGATTTGGCTACTCAATAAAATTAATTGAAAGAACTCATGCAAGTCCATCACTCCTTTCTTAAAAATAATGTATTTGATTAATTGAGATAAATACCATGTATCAATCAGCAAGTTGGTCTCACAAGCCAGCTGACAGTGATGGTTGGAATTTAGCCTTCAGCAGCATTCCAAGATGGTGATCAATTTTCTTGTAGGTGATCCTGTATCTTCATTTAACATCTCATTCTTTCAGCACCTTTTTGTAAAAGTCATTTCCATTTTACGCTTGCCAGTTCTTTTATGGGCTGTTGTCACTGCTGCTTCTGGTTCATCGTGGATGAGTTAATGCATGAGCTTGGTAGTCAGGTCTCTGTATCTAACTGGTTTTCCATACAGAATTCTGTCATTCAGTTTGGTTGAAATATCAGTTGGACTTGTCAGCACTGGGTTTTTTTCCCGAATACACATCCCAACATCCGCCTGCTGCTGAGCTCCACCACTCCGGCTGTGGCTCTGGGGCTTGGAACCCCAAGTGTGGGATCTCCTGTTTCTAATTGAAGTGCCTGGGGCGTCAAGGAGCGAATTCGTTTGGTGTGGAGGATGTGGAGGGCAATTATGTGAAGTACTGATGGAAATGATCCCTGTCCCTGCTCCTTTGGTTTGGCTCTCGGGTGCTGTCGCCCAGTGCTTGGCCATGGCAGTGTTCAGCTAAAGGAAGAATTAACGTGGTAGAGTTTTATCACTTGTCACAAAAGAAGTGTGATGGATTTTACATAAACATAAATATTATGCGTCTTGCTAGAAAGAACTGAATGCACTACGCGTTCTGTAATGTCACTCGTAATTCTGGAGTCCTGGAGCAGTCCTTGTGTGTTGTTTTTTGCTCAGTGTGCACAGTCAGTCCGCAGCGGTGCAGTGCCACATTGGGGCGCTGCTCTGTGTGTGGTGCACAGCCCCTGTGTGTGCCGAGAATGTCCCTGTGTGTGCCGAGAGTGTCCCTGTGTGTGCTGCACACCTGTGTGCGCCGCACAGCCCCTGCCTCGTCACCCTCGTCCCCCAGCGCCGCCATCGCCCCTTCCCGCCTTCACATCGCTGTGACGTCACCTCCGAGGCTGCGCCCGCCATCTTTAGTGCGGGCGCCGCGCCGTTAGAGCGCGCGGAGAGCGGGACACTCCCCCAGCGCGTCCCGCCTTTCTCTTGCCCTTAACCAACATGGCGGCACCTCCTTCAGTGGGCGGGGCGGGCGGTGCCCGCGCCTGCGCGGGGCGCGGGGCGGGCGCGGTACCGGGCCTCAGGAGCCGGGGATGGCGGACGGCGGGACGGGTGCGGCGCCCACGCCGCCGGGTCCCCCTGCGGGGCTCTCGGCGTCCCAGCGCCGCGCCGAGCTGCGCCGCAGGAAGCTGCTCATGAACTCGGAGGAGCGCATCAACCGCATCATGGGCTTCCACCGGCCCGCGGCCGGCAAGGGTGAGCCGGGCGGCGGGGCGGTGTGAGGGCTCCGCGCGCGGGGCTGCGGGGACGCCTCGGGCTCCTTTCGCCCTGAGCGCTGCCCGCGCTCCCCTCGCGGGCAGGAGCGGCTCCCCAGGGCCCCTCAGTGCCGCCTGCCCTCTCAGGGATGCTCTGAGAGCAGCGCGACCTGCGAGGGACCCGCCCTCGGGTAAGATCCGGGTGTCACCAGAACATCGGGACTTGGGCCCGGCACTGTCCCTGGACAAGCGGTCATTTCACTGCAAGTCGGTTTTCTTAACTAAAGAAAGGATGAGCTTCCCGTGCAAGTGTTTTTTTTCGAGTTAGCGAAAGGATGAGCCTCCCGCACGTTTGCAGTCATTTACTCCTGGCTTTCTAGCTGGGTTTTTGTAGCAGTCAGTTTTCTCCCGTTTGGGTAATGACCAGGCGTTGGATGTTTGTGGTTGGCATGCAGGATTTTCTTGCAGAATCGTAGGTAGATCCTCTGTATTTCTCCACATGCTTCAAGCAGCCTGACCATCTTGTCAGGAAAGAGTTCTCAGATTTCTGTTTACAAGGTAGCCTGTGAGCCATGAATCAGTCTGATTTAACACTGAGAAGTTCTCTTTAAGCCTCTCTGGTAGGACCAGACCTGTTCTGTGTGTCTCTTGGTTTGGCTTTTGTTCTCTGCCATCATCTCTCTTGCTCTAAGATGGGGCTTGAGGTTTCATACAGAGCAGATTAATACTGCTCTGCCTCTGGCAATAGAGACCAAGCCAAATTGTTAGAAATAACACAACTTTTCTAATTTTTAATAGCTTTAGTTAAGTTTTTGTTAGTTATTTTAATTAATCATACATGCTGTGTTAGGCCTTAAATCACTGCCAGTGTTTAGCAGAAAGTTGTGGGAACACAGCTTGGGAAAAGTACTAAAACTGTAACTTTTGTTAAAAGTTAATCTTGAAATACTTCAATGAACAAAGCCTGGGAGAGAGAAAAATATCTTGTTGAAGCTGGACATCTGGAACCCAAGAACTGCAAGGGCTTTATGCAGAAATCAGCAGATAAAGAACAAGGGTAACAAAGACTCAATAGATGTGATGGAAAGTCCCTTCTGAGAGAAAAAGATACTAAAAAGACTAAAGTTATGAACTAATTATCATAAAAAGTGAGAAATCAATGCCCAGTAAAAGGCAGAATACTAACTAAAGAGAATTATGTAATTAAGAACCAATGAACATTAATTTCTTTGTTTGCTAAAAATGTAAAAATAGATAGAAAAATTATGTATTGGGTCTTTGTGCAGACTGGAATCTGTCTTACACACACACCTCTGGCCAGAAATGAAGTAATGCCTTTTTTTCTAACTCTAAAAAGACAGTGTTAGAGAATTTTCTGTATCCTGACAATTTTGGAGTATTTGGCAACAAAAGTACACTTCTGTTGCCTGCTCATTTGTCAGGTTTCAATGCTCTCCTGGGTGATTCACCTTCTGCAAATCTTTGTCTTTTGTTTTACGTTGCTCCATGCGTTTGGAACAGGGTGTTTCCTCCTGTGCAGGCAGTGCTGTTGCTTAGGGAAGTACAGGGTTTTAATTTCTCCACTGCTGACCAACAGCTTCACCTTGTGGCCTGCACTGCCCAGCTGCCTGTCCCATGTCTGTCCATGGAGCAGTGCCCTCTTTAGTCACATCTTTTCACTTGGGGAGCAGAGACATCAACCCAGATCCAGTGCTGTTCCACGTACCTGCCGTGTGTAACCGCGTTTCTGTTTCTCTCCTTCAGATGACGACAGTCACACAGAGTCAAAGCTGCAGCACGAGCAGGATAAATCCAACTCCCTCCCCATTCCTTCGGTTTCCAAGCGAATTGTGCTTGGAGATTCCGTGTGCAGCGTGCCAGGCTCTGCTGACCACGCAGGGAGCCTGGCAGAGCTCAGGGGGGACAAGGACTTGTTCAGCAAAGCCCCCGAGCTGGTCACCGAGGGCACAGGGGAGCTCCGCCACCGGCACCGGGGTGACCTGCCCCCCGAGGCTGCACCACGGCCCCCCAGACACGGGCTGGAGCAGTACCTGTCCAGATTTGACGAGGCTCTGAAGCTGAGGAACCAGCTGATGAGCGAGAAGCCGAGCCAGGAGAATGGGAATGCCGGGGAGGAGTTTGACTCTTTCCGCATTTTCCGATTGGTGGGATGTGCTCTGCTCGCCGTCGCGGTCAGGGCTTTTGTGTGCAAGTACCTGGTGAGTTCAGGGGAACAGTCCTGCTCTGTTGATGCAAATTTTCTGTGAAATACCCTTCATCAGGGGGTTAAAATCTGTTGGGAGTGACCCATTTGGGAGCTTCAGGCATCTTTACATTTCCACACAGCACTGAGAGCAACACGTGCTTGGTCTGTAGTGTTTGAGAGCAGATGCACTGGAGCAGTTGATGCAGTTTAAGTCCCCTGCAGATTTATGCCCTTCTTTGTGAGCATATGACTCAGCTGCTCCTCTAGTTTGGAGTGTAGAAAAGAATCATAGAGTAGAAATAGAGTGCTCATCTCTGGAAGTATTTCATGCCAGGTTGGACATGGCTTGGAGCAACCTTGTCTAGTGGAAGGTGTCCCTGCCCTTCAGGGGGTTGGAGTGAGATGGTCTTTGAGGTCCTTCCAACCCCAATCATTCTGTGATTCTAGGAACAGTAACAGTTGTCCCAAGATAACTAAATCCTACTCATTTATCAATCTGAGAAAAGTAATTCTCAGTATTCCTGGTGCTGGTTAGAACAGCACAGAGATGTGTTGCAGGCACAACCTGCCACCTCCTGGAGCCCTGGGCTCAGTTTCACTCACTGCTGTTCACTTATGTGCTTTCAGGGTTTTAGGCTCCAAATAGGGCAGAACCTTATTTTTGTCATGTAACTTGTTTACTTAGGTTTGTAGTATCCAAGAATACTGTTGCTGTGTTCCACAAATTATTTTTTACCTACTAATTTTCTTTCATGACTTAGGAAGCATTACATTTCTCTGTTTCTCAGCTATTACTTCTGACCAAGTTAATTTTTGTATATTCTCTTCTGTTCCTTCAGTCAATATTTGCACCATTTCTTACTCTACAACTCGCTTACATGGGATTGTCCAAGTACTTTCCAAAGGTAATTTTTTTTTTTTTTCAGAATTAGATTAATTTGAAATGTTTTAAATTTAAACCTGTGTTTAGATTGTATTGTTCTAGGACCAATGCATGTGAAGTATTCTTCTCTTGTTTTAACCTGTAGAGTTGTATTACCAATGCTGATAGTTTATACTAATTTTTAATCTTTCCAGATCTAGTCCTAATCTTTTTTTAAAGTTTCTGTGAAAACATGGACTAGCAGCTTGTTTAGCTGTAGCCTAATTAAAAGCATCTGACCAGGAAATCCAGGTAGTTCTTTCATGTCTTCAGGAAATTTACTTTTCTTCTAGACCACGCTCTTCTCTGGTTACTGTTTGCTTTGTCAGCAGCTGTTCTGCATGTAATATCTGGATGAAATTTGGAAGTGTGTTTCCTAAAGAATGAGGCAGAACGTGGGTTTTAAGGGCTCTGCATTCCATTGCTGGTATCAGGTTGAATGGCAGCTTGAAAGGAGACATTTATCTGTGTGTGAAACTGGCTGCTCATTAGCTAGATTTGCTCTATCACTTGATTTATATATTTACACCAGGTAATTGTGCTGAAGTATTTGTTAGGTTGATGATTTTGTCAGGTTTGTGCTGCAAAGTGGGATTGAATGATGTTCAATCCATAGTTAAAAGGGAAAATTTACATTTTAAAAGGAATAATACATTACCTGTAGGAAATCAGAATAAATCAGCAGTTCTTTTGTAGTTAAGTATATCATAATAGTCATTCAAACTGATGTGTCACAACACAAAACAGTAGAATTAGCCTTAGATTTGCACCAGCTCATCAGCTACATCTTCTTCATCTTGTTTCTGCTGTATTTAAAATCAGCTCTTCAGGTTCAGAATTTAAAGAGGTGTTTCCTTTCCACAAGATGCTTTTACTGCATGAGGTTGATCTGTTTGTTGTCCTTCATTTTTCTCTCATGAAACATAGAAATACTCTTGAAAGCTTAATTTAGATTGGATTAAATTAAGATATCCAGCAAATACCATCAAATTACCCGAATTTTCAGCCACTGTCACCTTTTCCTGCCTGTCAGACTTTGCATTCTTGGGATTCTTCATCTTAAGGATGGAACAGCTTTGAAAAAGGTTTTGGGGCATTTCTGAATTCAGAGGATAAAACTACCAGATTAAGTTGTACTGAAATAGAGACAGTTGGGGTTTTCATTTTAAATAATTTTTCTGTTAGAAAACTAACAGTATTTATGGAACTTGGAGCAACCTGATCCAGTGGAAGGTGTCCCTGCCCATGGCAGGCAGGTTGGAACAAGATGAGCTTTAAGGTCCTTTTCAACCCAAAGTTTTCTGTGTTCTATTTTTTGGCAAGTAATGTAATGAGATTAATCCAGTTCTGCCAGTGGAGATGCCAGGCTTGGCTTCTTCCACCCAGATTGCCCCTGTGTGGGACTCTTCCCACTCCTGCACAGCCCCACGTCTCAGCCTGCTCGGAGGGAGAATATCTGGGATCAATTTTCTCTGCTGCTCAGCTCCGGGGGATCCAGCGCAGCAGGAACCTGTGTCTGGGATAAGTGCTGTGAATCCTCCACTGTGTCTGGAGAGAATCAATCCAAACCTGCTGCTCTTACCAATGAATTTGGAATGTGTGAAATTGGCACAACATTGGTGACATGTAAAGCAGAATTGGATTAGGAGGACTAACATGATACTGTGTTTTCATCCCTTTTAGTGTGAGAAGAAGGTGAAAACGACAGTCCTGACTGCTGCTCTCCTGCTCTCTGGGATCCCTGCAGAAGTGATCAGTCGTTCCATGGATACCTACAGCAAAATGGGAGATGTTTTCACAGACCTTTGTGTCTATTTCTTTACTTTTATCTTTTGCCATGAACTTACTTTGGTTTTTGGCTCTGAAGTACCATGATGGCTGTACAATTCCACACAGCAGCTACACTAAACCTTTCTGGACTGTGTTCCTTTAATGTCTGACTGTGCAGACAGGTCTAAACCTTCACTAAAATTCCTACCTGTTCAAATGCTTGAAAGGAGCCTTAAATCCAGTCATTTTGGGAAAGGAAGAGCAGGGTCCCAGACTGCCAGTTGTATTGGTTCAGTTTATTTAAATACTGTGTCTGCATATTACAAATGTGAAGAGTAGGGTGCAAGTGTCAGTGGATGATTTATTTGCTTCAGTTAGATGATGCCCCTCTCAGCCTCCTTCATAAATATTTACAAAGCTGCCTTTGTTCTTTCCAGGGAGAACGAGAGTTCCCTTCAGCAGAACCATATATATGTGTATATCCTGTATGACTGTATCTAACGAGACCTGCTCATTTTGTGGTGTTCCCATTTTTTTAAAGAAAGCTCTAAATAAAAGAAATCCCTGTACTCTCTTCAAGTGTTCAAGGTCAGAATGCTGAACCAAGTTGGGATCAATTTTCTCTGTTGTTGTTATGATCCTTGCCTTGCTATACGTTACTTGCTGTGATTGTGATTAATTTCATTTGATGATTGTTGTGGAAAAGAGCTAAGCAAAACCAACAACAAGAAAATCCTGGTGCTTTCGGATGTCATTAATCAAAAAGTAAGAAGACACAAAATTAATCTCACTTGTTTATAAGTTTCAAGCAACCTAATCCTAGTGCAGCTCATCCCTGTGTTTTCTGATGCCTTTTCTCTATGTTAACAGATCATCTCATGAGGGAGTTGTATATATTGGCACCCAACCTGCAGTACCAAATCTTTGCTCTAGTGTTTGTAAACCTTACGAGGGAAACTGTTTTGTTTTCAATATCTTATGAATTTTGCACAGTGTCATTCCAAATAGTCAACACCACCCGTTATTTTCTGTTAAAGCTGTAATTTTGACTCCTGAATTAGATACAAGTTTGTGGCCTGAAAACAAGAATCTTACATTTTAATTTGACCATTTTTGGGTGGTTTTTTTTAACATGATATTACAGTGAGTATACAGATATACAGGGCTGCAGAAGACTCTGGCTTGGGTCTATTAGCACAGATACTGATTCAGAAGCTTTAAATTTGTTTATGCTAGACAAGAATTTCAGCAAATTGAGATTAAGGTCGAGAGATGTAAATAACGAGATTGCTCAGAAGTTACACGTGTCCTGATTCTCTATTTATATGCCCAAACGTGATACAAATAAATTGCAGAAACACCGTGTACCAAGACCTGCAGAAAGCGACTGAATGTTTAATCTTAACTTTTAATCAGCTCCATACCGCGGGGTGAGCGGGCAGAGCTCCAGGAAGGGCTGGTGCTTGATGGAGAAACCCTGACGGAGAAGCAGCGATCAGGACCACGAAGCGAACCGCTTTTGTTGTGTGTGTACCTTCCCTCCCTGCTCTCCACAAGCACCGTGTGTTTCCCGGCCGTGCCCCGCAGCCGCTGTTCGCTCCGCCGGCCGCGGGGGCGCTGCGGGGCGGGCGGAAGGGGCGGTGCTGCCCGCGGGCGGGGCCGGGCGGCGCGGGNGCCGCGGCGGGGCCGGGCCCGGCGCCGGTCTGAGGGCAGCACCGGGGCCGCGGCGCTCCGGGACGGGGCTGAGGGGCCGCGGGGCCGGCGCTGGGTGGGCCAGAGTTGCCCCGAGCCCCGTCGTGGCCTTCGCGGGCTTGCTCTAAAGCGGCGTAATTCGTCATGTAGCGGCTCGAACGTGGGTTGGACGTTTTCCTTGTGCTTCTAGAGTTTCTGCAGGGTCACGTATGTTTCGCCCTCTCGCAGCCGGTGTAAACACCTGGTTGGCGCTGTGGCCAGCCCGGCGATAATGTGACCGTGTGCTCGGGCTGATCTGGAGCTGCCCACACCCCTCAGGCTTCGCACCGACCCCGCAACGTGCCGGTGCTGTCGGGCACAGTCTGTATTTCCCAGCTGGATCAAACCACCGGACTTTAACACTGGAGCTGCCACCGCAGCCCCACACGCGGTTGTCAGTGCCCTGTGACAGCCCCCACACCCGTAGCGGGGTTTTACACCAACAGAGGCAGATGAGTTGAAATTTTACCAACCAGCTTGGGCTCAAATTAGTGATTCATTGGAGAGCTGGGCACTACCAGAGATCCATGTAATTAGCTCCAAACAAGCTGGGGCAGTGGTGGGTGGGACAGGACACCATTACAAATGTTTAGAAATGTAAAAAGTCAGAGAAATTAAGATAATTTTTTTTTTTTTGCTTGTTGACCTAAATATGACCAATATCCTTTAAGTGCAAATGGTTTTTGTGCTGACATTCATCTCTGTGAATTTGTGTCTCAGGCATTATCGGAAGCGCTCCGCGTCCCGTGGGCGCTCCGGGAGCCGCTCCAGGAGTCGTTCCCCGTCGGACAAAAGGGGCAAACGTGAGGACAGGCGCTCCAGGAGCAGGGATCGGGATCGCAGGCGGGAGAGGTCCCGCAGCAGGGACAAGAGAAGGTCCCGGTCACGGGACAGAAAGCGCCAAAGGTAGGACATGAGTTCCAGACGAAGTAGATCAAAGTGCCTCTCAGCTGGATGTTGATGTTCTTCCCTCTCATTAGTCACTTTGCTGATGGTTGTATAGATTTCACTGTGCTCAAGGCTTTTTGCTTATTAAGTCCTTTCTAGGTGCTGATGCTGGAGTCTGTAAGTTCTTAGCGGTCTTGATGATTGGTGGATTCCTTTTACAACCTGTTCCTCAGTAGCAGACTAAAGTCATACTGTGGTCACGGGGTAAATAAATGCAATTTTGTTCTGTGTCAGACGCTCAAGGAGCAGAGAAAGGGAACGGAGCCGAGAGCGAAGACGCTCCCGGAGCCGGGAGAGGAGGCGCTCGAGGAGCAGGAGTAGAGGGAGACGGTCTCGATCCTCCAGTCCAAGCAAGAACAGGAAAACAGAGAACAGGTATTCTTGTGTTCTGGACTTTAGAAATGTGTGAAAATTGCAGGTTATGTTCTTTTCAATGTATCTTAATCGTGCTCTACTGTAAAATGAGTGGGAAGTCCATAAGTGGTCATGGTGCCAAAGCACATGAACACCAATGGATTCCACATTTCTGGTAGTTAGAGGAATTAGTTCCATGACATGGAAAGATTGTCTGGGAAGCAGTGTGTTTTGTCAGGTGTTTGGAAACATAAACCTGCACAGGTTGTTCATATTTCTGTTTCTGTCCAGCACGTGTGTATCCCCCCCCTGAGAAAAGCTGTAAGTTTCTAAGAAACCTCTGATCTTACCTTTCAGATCAAGATCTAAAGAAAAGACAGAAGGTGTAGAAGTTTCCAAAGAAAAGAAAAAAGACAAAGATGACAAGGAAGAAGAGAAGGATAAAGATGCTACTACAAATGCCGTGGCCACTGAGGTAGAGGCTTTTAACACTTATAAGTTCAAAAGATAAAGAATTTAAACCAAGGAGTTTGTGGATGTCTGGTCCTCTACAGCATGCTAGTGCAATGGCTCTATTTGTTTGAAGAAGCATAGACTAAAGTCAGTGGCCATTAATTTTCACTGTTTGGTTGGTTTTTATCCCAGAATTTCGATCAGAACAAACTTGAAGAAGAAATGAGAAAACGAAAGGAAAGAGTGGAGAAATGGAGGGAAGAACAACGCAAGAAGGCAATGGAAAACATAGGAGAGTTGAAAAAAGAAATTGAAGAGATGAAGCAGGGAAAAAAATGGAGTTTAGAAGATGATGATGGTATATAAACTTTTATATATAACAGAATACTTTTGTTTCTAAAAATATTTTTATTACATGATCTTTAAATCATTGAATTAGTCTTCAGAATGGAAACTGTAAAATAACAAAGACTAAATCTGATCATGGCTTCAGATGGTTTAAGATACATTTTTGATTAAACAACTGGAGAGATTTGCATGAGGAAAAATTAGGTAGTAATACCATTGAACTGTGATTATTTGAGTAGACGAGTAGTTTGGCACATGTGAGCACTTTTGTGTTTCCCTCTCTTTTATCCTCATCTTTCTTGCTCATATCAGATGATGAAGAGGAAACTGCAGAAGGAGAAAAAGAAGGCAATGAGGTTGAAGATGAAGAGTTAGATCCTTTGGATGCTTATATGGAAGAAGTAAAAGAAGAGGTCAAGAAGTTCAATATGAGAAGTGTGAAAGGTGGAGGTGGGAGTGAAAAGGTAAAATCAGCTGTTGAGATTTCTAATTTTTAAAAGATAACTTTTAATAGCAAAATGGGTGGAAATGCAAAAAAGCATGAAGTTAGATGCACTTAAAGCCTGCTTGCCTTAAATTTAATTTCCTGGTGTTTTTATGAAACTGTTTTCTCAAGCATTATTGGCTAAAATTTCACTGGGGGAAGTGGGAAAAAAGCTCAGCATAATGCCTTCAGAAGTACAAATATTCTGTATATTTTATAGAGTGTATTTTTTATTTTATATAAAATGCAGTAATTTTCTTGACTGTATTGTAGAAGTCTGGACCAACTGTTACCAAGGTGGTAACCGTGGTGACAACCAAAAAGGCAGCTGCAGAGTCAGAAAAGAAGAAAGGGGAGCTCATGGAGAATGACCAAGATGCAATGGAGGTAATGGAAATGTCTTTTATTCCTACTGTGGAAAAATAACATGCCTCTTCTTTACTTGCTGATGTTGTGTGGGGGCTGTTAAGGGTGTGGGCATGTCGTTGTCTTAACTCAGTAAGGCAGTACCTGTTGTTCCTGAATAAAGTTCATGTGTAAGTGAAAACCCATTCCTTCATCCTGATGTACACACCAATGGTGATCTCCACAGTATTCCTCAGAGGAGGAGGAGGTTGATCTTCAGACTGCCCTGACTGGCTATCAGACCAAGCAGAGAAAGCTGCTAGAACCAGTGGATCATGGAAAGATAGAATATGAACCTTTCAGGAAAAACTTCTACGTTGAAGTACCAGAACTGGCAAAAATGACTCAAGAAGGTAAAACAAATACAACCAGCACACCCTGGGTACTGTTACAGAAAAGAAGGGGGCATTTCAAAGGAACAGCAGATGGGTTTGGAATATAAAGAATGTTTGAAGCAACTTGGTATAGAAATATGTTGAATCAGTTGCCTCACTATTGTTGATAACTTGTAGTTATTGATGAGGCTTTGATTGGAGGAAAATTCACCCGAGTCCTTTCCATGTACCTCCTGTATCTACATGTAACAAGCAAAAAACTTTTTCTGGTGATGACAAAATCAGTACTTCATGTTGAGGAACAAAGCAAGAATTTTTTAATCAAAGTAGTAGAGAAGTGCCAAGTTTGACTCTGTTGTGATGCAAACTCTGTTTCAGAGGTGAATGTGTACAGGCTGGAGTTGGAGGGAATTACAGTCAAGGGAAAAGGCTGCCCCAAACCAATAAAAACCTGGGTACAGTGTGGTATTTCCATGAAGATTCTCACTGCCCTCAAAAAGTAAGCAAGCACTTCATGAACTGTATTATGCTTGATTTTGCTCACTGTGTTCTACATTCATGAGGAAAACCTTTCTCTTTGTTGCATAATGCCACATGTCCATGTTTGTAGATGTTACCTATATAGTCATCAGAGTGTTTATCACCCAGTGTTGAGTTATTGTTATTAACTATTCTCTGCCATTTATATCATAGTTTTGCTGCTCATTTTAATCTGTTTTTCGAATGGCTCTGATAAGTATATATATGATATGTACGTATAAATACGAATACGCCAAAAAAATTTTGCATGACTTGGTGATTCACATCTGTCAAATCCTCTTTTGTTCTTCAAATATCTTTTTTTTCCTTTCTTTAAGACATGGCTATGAAAAACCCACTCCCATTCAGACCCAGGCTATCCCAGCAATCATGAATGGAAGGGATTTGATTGGCATTGCTAAAACAGGAAGTGGAAAAACCATTGCGTTTCTGTTGCCCATGTTCAGGCACATTATGGATCAGAGAGCATTAGAAGAAGGAGAAGGTCCCATAGGTACAAAGATTTTATTTTCAAAGTCACTAAATGTTTTTTACCTCAAATATATGCTTTAGATGGTCTTCAGTTCTTCTCTTGGTTATAGGGGGAAGTGCTTACTACTGTCCATTAATTAGTGTCTTTTTTTTAGTTAATGCTGTCTAATGTTGTTTCAAGAGCACTCCCATGTCCATATATCTCTCTGAGACCTTACTTTGATTTTGGCACTTGGACCAAATTTCCACCCCATTCTCTTATTGTCTTATCTTTTTCTGGAAAGTACATTCTTAAAAATAGGAAGTAAATTGCTGTAAACATCATTACAGAAGATGAATTTTTTTTGTGTAAGTTACATCAACACCTGTATTCCAGTGTATGATGAAAGTGCTTTGCTTTTCAGCTGTCATTATGACACCTACTCGTGAGTTGGCTTTGCAGATTACCAAGGAGTGCAAGAAGTTCTCAAAGACACTTGGGCTTCGAGTTGTCTGTGTTTATGGAGGAACAGGAATCAGTGAACAGGTACACAAAACACATACCTTCCTTGTCAAAGAATTCTTGGACTTTATTAGTTCATGCTACTTTTGCAGTGCATTTAGTTCCTTTCTCTCTCCCATAAATCCAGGACATTTGCAGCCTTCATTATGGACTTTCTCTGTGGCAATGGTAGTAATGCAAAATTTTAAGCATTTTCAAGTAACTTAGCCTTAAACATACTGATTTTGAAAATTCTTAGATCTGATCCTTGAAAGTTTCAGACTGTTCCTTTTCATGCATGTATTGAGCATGGCAGGAATTAAACAGTTAGTGGGATGTGATAGTTTGAAGCTTTATTTTTGAGAGTTCCCCTCAAGATAACAAAAGCCAGGAAATAGTAACATTGATTTATTGCATTATCACATGCTGCATGTTAGAGTAATTTAGATATTAATTTCAAGGGTTTCCACACCCCCACCCCACCCACCTGCTGATGGAAACAAGAGGAGTGTCCATCTGTGGTGGAACACAGTGTGTTTAGTATCACTTGTCCCTGATAGAACACATAACATTTCTTACAGGCTCTTAACTGTATAGAAATCATATCCCATTATAACTCCTTCAGGTGGTAACTTAGGTTGTCAGAGGTGACTCTCCTGGGAAGCCAAGTTTTCCAAAGACTTAAAGAAATTGCTGAGTAAAATCTTTACATAATTCCAATTGGTAGAACAGCTGTATTACAGTGTTGGTTGTTTTATTTTTTACAAGGTGATACATGTTTAAAAAAAACAAGTCACAAAGCAAAAAATTAATAGTTTGTTTACTGTGTTTTAAAATCAGATAGCTGAACTCAAAAGAGGTGCTGAAATTATTGTTTGCACACCTGGACGTATGATTGACATGTTAGCAGCTAACAATGGTGAGTAGAAAACCTTTTCCTATGGAGAATTTGTTGTATTTGTTGTGTAATTCTAACAAATTCAAAAGATCATGTATTTTGATAAATGGTCTTATGGAATTTTCTTATATCTCTTCAGGCTGCACTATTTAGCTATTGAGAATATATAGCACTAATAATAGGTTTAAGCATATATTGGTTTGACTGTTTTTGGGAGGACAGGAAATACTACATTCTTGAAGAGTTTCTGAGAATGTTTATCATTGCTAAACTTAAAATGTGCTGGTCCAAATTTTTTAACTCCGAGTCCCTTAGGTAAAGGTTATGTAACAGTTGGTTATTTTGTCTGCCCATTGATCTGTTACTGTCTTAGTGTAGCTCAGCAGTTTCCCACTTTTTCATAAGAGCATCTGACTCTGCCTTTATCTGTTGGTTTTAAAAAACAGAGAAGCCCTCCCTAAATACCTGCTCAAAAGTAAGAGAACTGACCTTATATCAGATATTCAGATTTATTAAACTGAGCCACTGCAGCTTTAAGAGGTTTTGTCCTAGTGTAACCATTGCATGCTTATTAGATAAAGTTTTATTATTAAATTATTCCACATCAAAACCTCTACTAAACTGTTGACATTATTTAACTTCTGTGGAAAAAGTACCTTCAAGACATATAGAACTGGGCTTCCAAGACTTAAATCGTCAAAGGTAGGTACATTAATGCTGTTCCCAAGTAATTTTACCAAGTTATTATTTGGGGATGAAAGTGTTAAGATGTTAAATAGATACGTAGATTTTAAGAAATATTTATTTTGTTCCCTAAGTATGAATTACATATCCTAAAAAACAGCGCTAAATATCTTTAAAATAATTTGAGGATTCAGCTGCAACTTGCTGAAGCTGAGAGGACCAAATTCTGCTGTAGTTTGATAGGCACAAGTCTGAGTGATAGTTGTAAAAAATGTGACAAATCTGTTCCATTCTGAGAGCATTTGACAGTGTCACTCCACAGTTGTGTGGAACTGAATGCGTTTGTATCATTTGAGAGTAGGATTCTTAAATCCTCAAGTTAAATCCTTCTCATGAAAGGGAATCTCTTAGATGTTTGTTTGGGAAGGGTGCTAATTATCCTGTCCATCATAATTTCAAAATGTTCACAGATCCACAACTTACTTATTGTATTTCCAGCTGTCCCAGAGTTTGGGGTGGTTCTTGATTTTAAATTCACTAGTGTTACTGGGTAGGTTTTACTCTTTATATATTCATTTTGAAAGAACTGCTTACTCTGTTTTATGCTTATTATTAGCAGTGATCTAGAACTGGTATGCTTATCCTCAAATAGTTACTCCTAGCTCCAAGGAAGCATTACAGATTGTGTAGAAAGGAGTTTTCTGAGGCTGCAGCAGTTAGCACTGGGCTTTGCCTTCCACACATGCGCTGTAATCTCTAATATGTTCTTTTCTAGGTGCCGCTGTCAGATACTGGCTGATGTGGCTCCTTGCTTCAGCTCAGTCTTAGTTTTATGATGTGTTTTGGCGAGGGCAGTTTTCTGAATTTTACAGGTTCTTCTGGCCCTATCTATGATGGTATGCAAGAGAAGAGTTTGACAAAATAAAAGGGCCTTGTGCATACTTACACATTTCCCAGAATGTATGTGTGATTAAAGTGTGAACATTAAAATTCACATTTAGTGAATTTTTAAAAAAAATTAATTAATGTCTGTGTTAGAAGATAGTGAGACTATGTAACATTTAAAAAATATATATTCCTGAGGGAAACTAGATTTCCATTTGATTTTGTTTCCCATGTGCTTTTTCCTCTCCTTTCACAGGTCGGGTGACAAACCTCCGCAGAGTCACGTACGTTGTACTTGATGAAGCAGACAGAATGTTTGACATGGGCTTTGAGCCTCAGGTAACTCGTGACATGAGTGATGTTGCCACAAGATGCTGTTTTCTTCTTCCAGGATCTTGCAGTGCTGCATTATTTCTTACACTGCCAGTGGGTGTTGAGAAAGATGTGCTGCATATGGGCAGCAGATAACTAATATTTCTGTTATCCTCACATCTCTTATACCATTACTGTAAAATCACATATTATCCTCACATCTAGAAGATGACCCTGCCCATGGCAAGGGGTTGGAACAGGATGATCCCTTCCAACCAAAACTGTTCTGTGATTCTATGTTTTGCTTTCAATAAGTTCTTGTATAGTTCAGATTTTAATCTGATATACAGGGTTTTTTACATCCATGTTTCTAATATTTGTGCCCATGTTGTAACCTGGTGTAATCCCTTGATACAGGTGTTGTGTTAGCACTGACAAAGTCTTTGGTGTCTCTTGGCAGTATCATGCAAGAGACAGGAACAGAATGTTGGAAATGCTGGTGACAAATCACTTGCTGGGAGCTTTGGACATCCTGGACTCTTTCAGCTGTCATAAGCCATATTGTTCTCCAAAACTGGGAACATTCCTTTGTTTCTCTCTTGAGCTGTAGGGTTTCTGCTGCATTTCCTGATTCCTGCTGGGCTGTTGTCAGGTTGTGTATTGCCACCCAACTTTGTTTTGAACCCAGCAAGTTTTTCCTGTCTTCCAATGCCAGCAGCTCGGTCCCAAGAGGAAATCTGTAAAGGCTGTTTTGTAGTTCAGTGTAGTGCAGCTACCACCTAACCTTGGAGCTGAGAGCTCTGTGTGTGTGCAGGTCCATTCCAGCGCTTGGGCACTAACGGGGAATGTTCTCCTCACACAGGTTATGCGCATTGTAGACAACGTCAGGCCTGACCGTCAGACTGTCATGTTCTCTGCTACTTTTCCCAGAGCTATGGAGGCACTGGCTCGGAGGATCCTCAGTAAACCCATTGAGGTGCAGGTTGGAGGCAGGAGTGTTGTCTGTTCCGATGTGGAGCAGCACGTTGTGAGTATCACACGCCTGCCTCGCTTGTCTGCTCGTCTGCTTGCAAAGGATTGTTCCCAGCAATACTGAATATAAACCAATGTACCCACAGGGCTTTCATTTTATAAAGTTTAGTGATCTCACTAAACATGAACTCGGGATAAGTTAATACCCTAATGTGAACTTGGTTTATATAGCACTAAACAGCAGTTTTGCCACTAATGGTGGAAACAGCCTGAAAAGGTCATCTCCTGTTCTGGTTTTTATGCACCCTAAATGTGACACCAGATACAATTTATACTCTTTATACTTTGCTTTTGTATTTCTTTTTCCAGATTGTCATAGAAGAGGAGAACAAGTTTCTGAAGTTACTGGAGCTGCTGGGACACTATCAGGAGAAAGGCTCCGTTATCATATTTGTAGATAAACAAGAACACGCTGATGGGTTGCTGAAAGATTTAATGAGAGCCTCTTACCCTTGCTTGTCTCTTCATGGAGGTAATCTGCAAACTGGAGGATTTATATTTGCTGCTCCAAACTTGCCTGTTGATGTTCAGTAGTCAACAATTACTTAGGTCCTGGGTAATACCAATTATTGTTTCTTCCTAAGCAGGTTTTGCTGTGTAATTGGGGAGGATAATTGTCTCTTAACTTGGAATAGACATGATAATTTTCTGTAATGACAATTCAGATGGCCCTGTGAGATGCCATCAGATGCCAAACCTTGTGTCTGTGCAACAGGACTATTACTGAGAGTTAACACCTCTCAGGGAATATTGCTGAATGCCATTGGGGAGTATAATATGATTTTTTTATTTGAGATACACAGTAATAGCAGCTGTTGCTTTACTTTTCTTTTATCAAATAGTAATACAACAGTAGTAGGAAGGGGAGAAAAATCTCGTTAGAATATTGTCTGTCCCAGAGTATTTTAAAGCTTTCTGTGGATAATGCTCTAAAAAAGCACAATAACAGTAAGTACAAAATCACTGTTCATTTAGTGCAACAATGGAAGAGGGAAAAATATTCTCCTTCTTCTGAGATTTCTGTTGCCTTCAGAGACCAAAGACTCCAGATGAGGTCTCAACTGAATATAAGTCATCAAATAGAAAATCATATCAGAAAAACCATTTGAGTATTCTGGTAAGGGGAAAACATCTTTTGGTAATTGAAAAATGAAAAGTTTTGTTATTCAAGATAATAGAGATTTATTATTCTGGCTTATGCATTTTTTCTGTAAAAATGTGGGTGTATTGAAGTTTTATTTGCTTGTGCATTTGGTTGTTTGAAGGTGGAGGGTGTTTTGACCTGTGTATAAATTCTTTTGGCTTAGAGCTTTATGATCAGCTGATTTGTCTGGTTTCTTGCAGGTATTGATCAGTATGACAGGGACAGCATCATCAATGATTTCAAGAATGGAACCTGCAAACTTCTGGTGGCCACATCTGTGGCAGCAAGAGGTTTGGATGTTAAACAGTTGATGCTGGTGGTTAATTACAGCTGCCCCAACCATTATGAGGACTATGTGCACCGAGCGGGCCGCACTGGGCGGGCTGGCAATAAAGTAGGTGTAACAGGGGTCTGCTTTGGTCAGGACTGACATTTTTCCCTTCTTTAGTGCTTGACCAAGTGGTTCCCAAAGGATAGTTACTGGTGGAAAGAGTGTTTTGCTTTAATTACATTCTGAATTTTAGCACTATGAAAGTTGGAATTTATATGTTCTGATGTATGAGTGTTCTTTTAAATCCCATTTGTGGCTGAAACTTTGGGGCTTTTTATTGTTGGACATGTGCCCTACTAAATTGATAAGATTTTCATTTTTCAAACTTTTAACCATGACAAAATTGATTCAGCATCTACCATCTTTGTGTGGTTACCTCTGTATCAGCTCCCTGGGAAATCACATTATTCGTTCTAGATTTCCACTATAAAAAGTTATTGCTGACTATCATGGTTATTTTCACCGACCAGAACAACAGCATTTGTGCAAGGGTGCTTCAATAGATTTAGAGATAAAGTGTCTTTAGAGCTTTTTTCTTAATTGTCTTTTAAATTAATGTTGACCAGGGGTATGCATACACATTCATTACTGAGGATCAGGCACGGTATGCTGGTGACATCATTAAAGCTTTGGAATTGTCTGGGAATCCAATTCCTACTGATTTGGAGAAGCTCTGGGCTGACTTCAAAGACCAGCAGAAGGCTGTGAGTGATTCTTTATTCTGATTTTGGTCTGGGTTTAATGAGTGTTTTGTACACGTGGGTCCAGTTGACCAGAGTACAAACATGGGTCATCTCAGTGGCTTCCCTGGGGACACGTGTGTGCTCAGCTAAGTGTGTGAGTGTCTTCAAGGTTGGGATCTTTAGTATCATTTACAGGATTGAGAATTTAAATTTGTCACCTGGTAGGTGATAGAGAAACACCTACGGTATAAGGGGCACTTTGGCTTTTATAGAATTCACATACAAGATAATGAACCTCTTTCACAGAATTTGTGTGATTATTTCTAGAGCTCTTGGCCCATCAGAGGATCTTGCTCATGCTGAGAAGAGTGACTTTGGAGTTTTCCTGATTTAAAAACTGGAGAGTTTTTTTACTGCATTTGAAAAGCATTTAAAATGTACATTTACAGAAAATCCCAATAGGGTATTATCTCTGTCTGCTGAATTAACATAGTTTTTCATTACACTTCAGTGTAAAATGCAGTTTTTAAATTTGAAGAGCTTTTTGGATATCTCAAGATTTGCATTTTAAAAAACTTCAAAATTATTTGTATAATCTTATCACTATCAGAATTGGGTTTTTAACCTTCTGAGTATGAAAATACATGTTTTTGTTTTCAGGAGGGAAAGTTGATCAAAAAAAGCAGTGGATTCTCTGGCAAAGGCTTTAAATTTGATGAAACAGAACAAGCCTTGGCTAATGAAAGAAAGAAGCTACAAAAAGCAGCTCTTGGCTTGCAAGATTCAGACGATGAAGATACAGCTGTTGATGTAAGCACCTGGAAATAAGATTTAAGTTGCTTAAGGATTTTCCATACATTTGGGTTTTTTCCCCAGTAGGTTGCAGAACACATTTTGTTACTCTGTAACCTGTGTTACCAACTTAGTTTATTAAATTCCATGGGTAGATCTGTGTGTATTCTTTGATTATAAAGAGATAGAGCTTTGAAGATCAAGATCTCCAAAGTCTCTTTCCAACTTTCTGGTATTTTACTGTGTGTATTTATTTAAATGTCACGTAAATTATTTTATTTGTGGTGTTAATCTTGCATAAATGAAAGAATTGTTCTAAATTGCAAATTTTTTTCTGTGACATTCATAGTAGCCTTTTCTATTTCTAAATTATCTTCACACTTTTTCCTGATTATTAGATTATCTGTTCCTGTTGTTGAGTTGTAGTTTTGGACAGGCTTCTACCATTTATACAAGAATAAGATCTTTAAAAGCATGTAAACTAAATGCCCCTTAATGCTTTCTTTCTTTAGGATGGTAAGATTATATGGTGGTAAATGCAGTGATCAAATAATTGTTATTTTCTTTAGATTGATGAACAAATTGAAAGCATGTTCAATTCAAAGAAAAGAGTAAAAGACATGGCAGCACCAGGAACATCAAATGCTCCTACACCATCAGCTGGGAATGCAGAAAAATTGGAAATTGCTAAAAGATTGGCTTTGAGAATTAATGCCCAGAAAAATCTTGGAGCAGAGGCACAAGTAATGGTCCCCTTCCACTTCAAGGTCAGGCTGTTTTCTTTTTTTTTTTAAAAAGGTTGTTCAGTTCTTTGTTTTATGGCTGCCATTTTATTTAGTGTTTCTGCACACTGGTAACATGCTGCTTTATTTATCTCATTTGTGCTGGGCTAACTCACTTATGGGATTTGTAAGTGAGCTAATATGATGATAAGACCTTGATACAGAGCTGTAAATGCTTTGTCTGCCCTGGTAAAGAGTTTGTTATGTAGACCATTAGATTACACAGAGATCCTTAATGAAACCCTTGCTGGTTTATATAGGATTTTTTTTTTGGCTACCTTGTTCTCAACATGGACCTGTGATTTTACAGGATGTGATGCAGCAGGCTACAAATGCCATCCTGAGAGGAGGCACAATTCAAGCTCCTACTGTGTCTGCCAAGACCATTGCAGAGCAACTGGCTGAGAAAATCAATGCCAAGCTCAATTATGTACCAATAGAGAAGCAGGAGGAAGAGAAACAGGATGGAGGACAAAATGAATCCTTTAAGAGATATGAAGAAGAATTGGAGATCAATGACTTCCCACAGGCAAGTAACCATTTTGCTGTGATCAAGTGTAAATGACTATTATTTAATAAAACCTCTCTTCATAGCTTAAATATGATTACACCAATAAAATATTTTGTCTGTATTTCTGATCATACCTAATTGAAATTAGTACATTATCTGTGATTACTTCTCAGCTTGTATATACACAGTGCTTTGGACTTACTCCAGAGAGTATCAGAAAAACAAGCATTCCTTGTCAGGCAGAAGTCTTTTCACCCTGTGCCACTGTCTTCTCTTATATCCAAATCTCTGACACTCTCTGGTGTTTTTTATGAGGGCTGTGCTACTGTGACTGATACAGCTCTTTGTTCTTTTTTAGTACTTGAGTATTTTTGCCATTCAGAATATTACTGCTCTGACCTACCTCATCTGTTACTTGGAGGATTTATGTTTCACAGTATCAGGCACAAATTCTTTGTATTTACATTTGAGGTTCTGCTCAGATTGGCAGAACTAAGGGATTGCCATTTTGTGTGGTGCCTTTCTCCTTGCTGATCCTCCCATATCCTTGCCTTGCAGACTGCCAGATGGAAAGTTACCTCCAAAGAAGCACTGCAGAGAATCAGTGAATATTCTGAAGCTGCTATTACAATCAGGGGAACTTATTTCCCTCCAGGCAAAGAACCCAAGGAAGGAGAACGAAAGATTTATTTGGCTATAGAAAGTACGTATTCTTTTTATAAATGTTACCATTAAAACCATGAGTCTGACTTTGAAATTAGACATGGAATCTCTGTAGTCAGTGTTTGGATGCTGAGTTCAGACCACTGTATTTATTTGGCAATTACTAAAAAACCACTTGTTTATCTTTCTGCACTTTGTCATGTGATCTGTGGGGATGACAGAGATGCTTCTCCTCACCTGCCACAGAACAACAGTGAACATGTATGGAATCAGTTTGGAGGAGAGTGAAAAAAAACCAGAATAAGCACAAAGAGATCTGTGCCAGTGTGAAATAAGGAAGCAAATAGAATTCCGTGGGTTTAGGCTGTTAAAGGTATAAGAAATTGCATCAACTACTGCAACAAAAACTTCGCAAATGTCACAGTGGTTGAGTAGAATTTTTCTCAAGGAAACATCTAATGCTGTGTATTTCTGGAAAGTATCATAAATGACTGTTTTAAGTATCTGCCTTAAAACAGAACACAGTCTAGCTGTGGCAGACTAGAGTGAAGTACTAGAGTGCTCTTCAGCTGAGGATATTCAGCAGGTTTTGCTGTGCTTCTGAGAAGAGCCAGCAATGCAGGCCTCACATACAGAAAGTGTTTCAGATTATAATGCATATTTTTGTCCTCAGGTGCCAATGAACTGGCTGTACAGAAAGCAAAGGCAGAAATCACACGACTTATAAAAGAGGAGCTCATCAGATTGGTGAGTCAAATATCCAGAATGCAGAGGGAAAGTGCCTTAATTTGTGCTTTTTGGGATTGCCTTCTGGAAATGTTGGCACTCTGGCATCTGTTTTATTGGTGTCAGGGATTGGGACCTACAGATCTCAAAAACCCCGTTTCACTGAACAGCCTAAAAATCTGTGGCTCTGTTTAATCAGCCAGAACACGGCTGTTATCCAGCCAGCAGATGGAGATAACACATTGACAGAGCTTTTTGAATGAACACCCCTCAAAGAGTTGGGCCCCAAGAAATTTCCTAATTTCAGCACCTTCAGGCAGGGGAGAGGAGAATTATTCCCCTCGATTTAATATTTTACATGTGCTGAGAGATCTGTTTTGCTGTAGCTTTGCAGCATACTCAGCTGCTAATCTAGTGGGGGTTTGTTGCAATTCATTTATCCATTTTCACTTTTAACTGTGATTATCCTCTCCTTTATTTGCAGCAAAATTCTTACCAACCAACCAACAAAGGAAGATACAAAGTTCTATGAGTATTTGGAGTTCTCTGTCTGTCAGCAGCTGGTGCGTGAAACTTTGTGGCTTCTGTTGTTTCTGCTGTTTACATTGCTTATTGTAAATTAAGAATTTCTTTTTTTTTTATTTTGTCCTGCGGACGTTTTTTAACAGAAAATTGATCCTTGCTGAAACATCTTAATTCTCTCCACTAAAGTTATCAGTCTTAAAGCAGACCAGTTTGGGCAGAACATGATTTAATTTAAAAGTGCATTTTATATACTTTTCATCAGAAGGAATATTAAATAAACAGATTTTAATTTTTATGACAGACAGTATACTGTTAAGTAAATTAAACAATGTTGGGATTTATGTTGGGAATTGTTAGAATGTACCTGCTTCATTTTGTTGGGATGGTTCACGCCATATCAATTTATACTGGAAAAATGATAAAACACCAAAATAAAGGTAGGATTTCTCTCCTGATCCATAGATCTCTCTGGCTGGTTCCACACACATTACTTCCCTGTACAAATGTCCCCCTAAGGTCAGAGAGTCTTGCAATGATCAGAGTAAAGAATCTTATACTTGAGGTCTTGTTTTAAGATCTTCTTATCCCTGTCATGTCCCATTTTGTCTTTCTCATACATAATGAAATAACTCTCTGGGTTTTTTGTAAGTGAAATGTTTTGTAGTATGACAGTAGTTTTCCTGTTTTTTTCTAAACATGAGAATTTTAGGATTTAATTTTTTTTTTTGCTCCTTCTGTGATATAAGAATGAAAGCCTGATTAAGTTTAAAAAGAAATTTGCGGGAAAAAGAGAGAAACCTCTTTTTTAATGAAATACAACTTTGTCACTCTTTTATAGTGTTCTTATGTATACATTTAATGTGATTCTTCCCCTGGGATTGTCGTCTTTACTGCTGTTAGGACGTGGCTTTAAGTAAAAATGAATAATGATATTTATGAATGAATTCCACAGATATTGATTATCATTGCAGCCAATAAGCTACTGGGACAGGCAGGACCTTTCTTTCTGAGGTCTCATCCCCATAAGCATTAGTATTCCTGACAGACAGTACTTGTCTGGAGAAGAAGCAGTAGCAATTTGAATTGTCTCATTCTAGCAGCTGCAAGAATTTCAAGATGATGACTTTTGAAAGGACTTTTGTAGAGAGCTTTTCTTAGCTGACACATGGAGGAGAAATGTGTCATTTTAAACCAGCTGTGTATATACTGCTTTAACCCTGGTGAAGACAAATCACACAATCTGCAGCTGTATGAATTCACAGCTCCTCTTTCCAAACTTCAGGTAATTGGAGTGGCTCTTCTGCCTGCATACAACTGTCTGTTACCCTGTCAGTGTCCCTTATTTGCAATATAGGAAAGGAAAGGAATGATTATACCAGCTTTACAGTCTACATTTAGGATGAGAACATCCCTAATGTAGGACTTGCCAATATTAATACATGGAGTAGAGCAAGAGGAGCAGCACACACAGTAACACTGCTCAAAACTTAAAATAGAAAGCTCAGACTAAAGCCCTTTAAATACATCAGGTTTCCTTCCCTTGAGAACTGGGGTTTGATGTGTTTCATACCACTTGTTCTTTGAATTGTCTAACTTCTAGACAGTGTCCCTTCCCAGAAGAGTGACAGATTTTGGTGTATTTAACGAAGAGCACTTGCAAGTTTGGACAGCCTGACACTTCTTTAAAAATCTTGTTTCAAAATGTTCATGCATATATTGGTATCTCCTAGAAAAAGCATGGTGGAGACATTTTTGTTGTATTTCAGGGATGCAACAATGTATAATCTTTAACTTCCTGGGGTTTTTAAATGCAATGTCAATATTCTTATGTTTTTTAAATTCCAGCAAAAATAAAAAATAATTTCAATGTATATTTTTCAGAAACTGTCTTTCTGAATAGCTCCTCTGTTTTCTGCACTTGCACTGCTTGTGTGTTTTTTCGTCTGACTGTTAAACTCAGACTGTTTGGAGTAGGGTGATGTGAACAGCAGTTTGTGCTTTTGTTTTTCTGCTGGAAGTGGGACAAAGCTCACACTCAGTTTAGAAAGTCACAGTGAAAGCAGGAGCAAAATGCATATAAGCCAGAGGAAAAGAAACTCTCAAATTAAGAAATACACAGGGAAAAAATAGTGGAAACAAGATTAAAATAGAAGTTTGGAGGAGATACAATTAAGTGATGAAAAATGCTATATTTAGTCCTTCCCAAGTGTATCCATGGATATAGACAGGATCTGTGTAAACATCACAGTTTGGCAGCTCTCCAGGGAATCTGCCCTGGTTGGATTCCTGTTGCCAGTTGTCGGAAGAGCACAGGAATGCTGTATTTGTTGTTGTTTTTCTCTTCAAATATACATGAACTTGTTCTATCACCTGCCCCAGGTGATCCGCTGCCAGCTTTCAAGGTTGCTTTATACTTTTTTATGTGTGAGCAAAGTGTATTTTGGGTGGATAAGTGATACAGGTGTTTGGTAGTGGATCCTGAGTGAGCTCTTGGTTGCACATCACAGCACTGTGGTGCTGCCATCGTGCACCAGGTCCCCACCAGTGAGAGCGAGACCTCTGATCACAGCCCAGCTGGCTCCTTCATCCTCTCTGCAAGTGGCCCACCAGGGATGCACAGAGCAGTAATCCCTCCCACACTGTGAAGGGTTGAGTCCCTAGCCAGGAAAACAGGGGAGACTGAATCCGGTGTTTTGTGTGGGCAAAAAAATCCACAGCAAAATAAAAAGTGCATGAAATTGCAGTTCAGAATTTTATACTCCCTGAACTACCTGGTACGTTGTTGCCACCCTTTGTTTCATTAAACAGGCAGCTCAAGGTCTGCTTTGCTGTTAGGTTTGATGCTGTAAAAGTTGTAACCAGTATGTAATGAGCATAGATCACAAGCTGGGCATGTTCCATAGCTTTTCCCTGTGCTGGCTGTCGGAGATTTTACTTGTACAATTAAAGCAGTGCAATCTATTTAAATGTGCAAAGTTTTGCTGAAATTCTGCAGTTGTAACAGCTGAATATAAAATAAACACCAAAGGCTGGATTTGAGATCTTCCTAAAATAAGAAAAAGAATGCTGGAGCCAGGGAGCACTTTGGTGGTTCAGTCCTTCACGTTTGTGTGCAGTTGTAAGGAATGGTGGTTACTTCAGCAAAACCATTGACAGGGTTAGAGACAGGTCCCTGTGTCTGTGAGGATGGAGACTTGCCAGAGCTAGTTTTTAACTTCCTGTTGTGGACATAACACTGTCAATGGTTGTTGAACCCCACCTTTACGAGAACCTAAATTGGCTGGAGCGGTGGTTCCCAGGGTGGATGTGGTGTCAAAGCAGCCCTTGCCAGCGGGATCGTGCGCGGCCCCTCCGCTCCCCCAGCCGTGAGCGCCGGGCCCTGTGCTCGTTCTGGCCTCCTCACGTGATGCCCCAGGAATGCACTTTCCTTTGATTATTTTTCTTGACCCAGATCTCTTCCAAATATGGTCTCGGCTTAAACAAGTTTGTGTTCTTAGAGCTCGGACGTTTGCAGAATAAATCCTGGCTTCCAGCTAACTGTGCCGTATGGAAGAGTGGAGGCGGAGAGCAGCCTAAAAAATGTGAAGATAAAAGGGGCACAGCTGGACTCAGATTTGTCCCAAAATGTACATTTTGTACAATGTTTATACAATGCTAGGCAGGAAGATTTGTTTTCATAGTTTTAGCTACAGTGGAAACAATTGTTTTTAAATAAATGACCATTAGCCTGAGTGATTGCCACCCAAACATTGCCTCTCTGAGACTTCTCATCTGAAACAAATATTTTTCTTTAGTCAAACTGAGAGATACAAAATTGTCAAGATGACCAGCGTAAGCAGATGTAAATTAATTGACATCTCAGAACTAAGTTGTTCTAGTGAGCTACGAAATTATTAATCACCTACTGTGGAATGAGCAGATGATTAAGTTATTTTATACTTTGGCCATTCTAAGTACGAAGTTCATCATCGCAAACGTTTCTCAGAGCAATAAATACCACTGGGCAATACCACTGCTCTGAAATAAACTGCTGAGCAAGGAAAATGTTACACTGAAAGTTAAGGATTTTCCTTAAAACCTACATTTCCTCTGCCTGAGTTAGCAAGGATTTCAAAAAGGTATCGAAAACTGAACCATTCTTCCTTGGCAGCAGCATTTCCAACAGGAGTTTAAACAGCAGAAAGATGAGCTTTGTAAATAAACTGAATCGTTTGCTAAATTAAGCTAAATAAATGCTGCTTTTCCCTGCTGCTTTCTTATATTGCAAGTGAGGATTCCTGCATGTGTTAGGAAGCACTGGCAAAACTATGAAACATCATCTTGGCAGGATGTTTCACAGCAATTTTCGGCCTGAATAACTCCAAGTACTGTAGAAATGGAATATCACACTGTTGGAATACAAGTAGTCGGTTCCCCAAACAACAGCAGGAGAGGAAAATACTTAGAAAAAGAGAATTAGCCATTTGTAGAAGCTTCAGGTTTTTTGTAGGTTTTTTTTCCCCCTCCTGGTCTTTTTTTTTTTTTTGGCTTTTATTTTCTAAAACCTCATCTGAATAACACAGAACATCTTTCAGGCGTTCACATACATCAGTCATTTAAGGATCATTTAGACCCTGTGGTTTGAAGATGTGTTGTTGCTGTCTGTCAATGGCCCAAGGGTGCTAATAGAGGCCAGGAAGGTGTAAGGATAAAAAATGTGTTGCTCACAGCCCTCCACAAAGCAGGCTGTCACAATACTTCAGGAAAACTTGACCTTGGGGACAAAAGGTTACATGGTGAAACGTGTTGGGCACTTAAAATTCCTGTTTCTATGGGATGTCTTTGGAAACAGCTGAAGTTGCTGTTCCCCCTTGAAGGTATGAAGCCCCGTTTATAGCGAAGTGCCACTGCAACAGTGAACTGACTGACGCTGATTGACTCTGTGCGCACTTTTGGGACAGGAGACACAGCAATGGAAGCACTTGGAATACCGCACCCACTTTTCCCGTGCTTAATTATTTACAATGTTTAAAGCACACAGGACACGTATGTCCGCACTGGCCGAGCAGCCCCGGCCCGGCCTCACCTCCTCCCGCCCGCCCCACAAAATGGCGGCGGGCGCGCGGCCCTCAGCGCTGGGCGGAGGG
>VYXB01008446.1:0-13349 GCA_013397135.1 Pachyramphus minor | reverse complement strand
GGAGCCGAGCCGCCCCTTTGTCCCCCGGGCCGACCCGCGGCCGCTCCAGGTGCGGCCGGGCCCTTCTGCCGCTCTCCAGCTCCGCCCGGGGATTGTTCACTGCCCGCGGCACCCACAGCCCCGGGCGTGGGGATAGGGGGGGTGTGTGCGAGGCTTTTCACCTGGAGCGTATTCCCAGTGCGGGGTCTGGATGTGTCCGTACAGCCCGTGGATGTATTTCCTGGCTTACCCAAGTAGCGGATGCCTTGGCTCACCTGCAGGTCGGGGTACCTGGAGAGCCTCGCTGTGTTCCTGCTGTGGCTCTGTGCATTCTCACATAACGCGTGGCAGTGCTGTGTATTCTTGTGAATAGTTATCGATAGTTTAGTACATCCTTGTTTGTGCACAGTCCTTCTGAGGCAATTAATTTTGTGAATAGCTGCACCTTTAATTTGCATGTAGTTCTCTCTAGATATCTCTCTAAAGAAAGTAACAGTTATTTTCTTCTACGTGGTTTTTATTTTTGTAAAATGAAAGAGTAGGAAGAGCACTCCGTTTATATATTTATTAAATTATTGCTCAATTCTATTTCAGTCTTAAGATGCCGCGATTTCTCTTACAACTTTTTTTGTGTGTGTGCCTTGCATGTGTGTCTTTATCCATATCCTTCAGGTTTTAGATGCAACCTTAAACAAAACAAGTTGTGCATGTTTGTCCTTTGGCCGTTGTTGAACAGATTCAACAAGTGGATTTTGTCTTTTTGCAATGTCACAAGAACGTGCTGCACTGCCTGGGTTTTTGGGTGTGTGGACAGGTGTCCAGAGCCCTTTACACTGTTGGGGGTGTGCACCAGTGTCCAGAGCATTTTGTACCAGTCCTGTCACAGGGAAACACCGTGAAAAAGCACATTATAAGGAGGAGAAGCTTGATTCATCTCTTAAGCTTCTGAACCCTTATGAGGGAGCAGGCTGGGGAAAGAGGAGAGGGTAGGTGAGAACACCCACTGAGATGAATGAGCAGCTCTTACCTCTCCGAGCTATTGTTCTAGACTGCAGCAAGGTCTGTTCCCTGGGGAGAGGAGCAGGTGGGTGAGAACACCCACAGAGATGAATAAGCATCTCCAGCTCCTCAAAGCCCTTGTTCTAGGCTATGGCAAGGGCTGCTCCAGTTTACTTGGGAATAGCTCCTTGAGGTGAATGGACAATTCATAAATACTAATAACCTTTTCTTTATAAAGATCCACCTCTACCTGCTCCATCATTCATATGCATATTTGGTTTGCCTTGAAGTTTGGTAATTACAGAACCACAGGGTGCAGTTTCACTGTACTCTCCACAGCCAGTCTGTCTGGCCCAGTGGCTGCACTGCTCCATCCCCAGCTCTGGGGTTTTTCCCCAACCCTCATTCCCTGCACTGCCATCCAGGACTTCCAAGTCCATTAAGACCATGGTTTTGAGGCCTGGGTTTGTTGTTGGGGTTTTTTTAAGTGACAGGGACCAGGGAATGGGTCAGTGGCAACCAGTGGGTAGTGGCTTAGGCTGACCTGGAACCCTAGTCTGTCTCTGTGCTAATGGAAACGTGCATTTCTGTTCCTTTCTTTCCCACAAACTGTTGCTTTTGCTTTCTTGTTGGATTAGTTTTCACCTGGATCAGATCCCTGGTGTTGATTTGCCCTCCTCTTGCACAATAGTTAGTGTTGGCACAAGGAATGGGAATGTGGGAGAAGAAGAAAGGGCAAGACTGTCCCGTTCAGAAAGCGTGGATTCAGAGTGGTTTCTATTGATTATGAAACCGAACTCTCAGTTGTGTCAGTGTAACTAGAGGTGCACAGGTAATTAAATCATTGATACCATCTTCCTTAATTTTTGTGAAGCTGTCTTAACTCTTTTAAGTGTCCTGTTCCTCCTCATCATATATGATCTTAGTTTTGGGGCGGGAAGAAGTCATCTGACGTCCTTGCTGATGTTAGCATCAAGTGAAGCTCTACCCTTGGATATGACTTATTTGGTTTTTAGGGTTAGAAAACCTAGCAATTACTTGTTTGCCTAGTTTTGCAATCAAANCTCTGTCTGTATTACAGAGCTGGTGCTGAGGCTCTGGAGAGCATCGTTACTCCAAGGGTGTCTGAGTCAAAACCCTTGAACTCCTGGGGGCACAGAGGAGCACCAGGGGTTGCAGCTCTGGTGAGGAGCAGGAATCACAGACCTTGGTAAGGGGGGAAGAGGAATTTGAAGGGGGTGGGTGTTTCAGCTCCAAATAACTCTTCCCTTAACTTCACATAAGAAAATTACCCTGGGTCACTGTGGGGAGGACTGTACTTGTAAATTCTTGTATTGCTTGGGGAAATCTTAATTTCTTAGTGGTTTTGCACTAAGAGTAATTGAGATAGAAACTTTCCAGAACTGTGTTGATTCTTCAATCTGCAGTCGCATGTTATCATGTAGTAGCTCTAGGAAGTCACTGCTGTAAAGAGATTATTTCTTATATTTTGCCAGGTTTTAGTATATTTTACCTAGTGTCAGATGGTGAGAAAAATCATATTTTGCACCGACTTCAGAAAGGGCTTCATAAGCAGAGTGTGGAGAAACTGGTTATTGAGCTTCACAAGGAGATTAGATTTCAATTGTGGGTTCAGGTGTTACAGTGTATGTTGTGCCACTGATAGAATAGTATTTAAAAAATATTTACATTTATAGGAGTACTCAAAGTAAGGTACAACTTACAGGGTTTTAAAAATTGGGTAAGGCCCTACTTTAGCTAACATGTAGGAAAGAAGCTGACAATAAACAGGGCACTCGAAAAACATTTAAATTGATAGAGTTCATTCTTTTCAGTGAGTGATGAAAGGATTTCTCAGATGTGCTGTCCTGAGGGAAGAACAGAACTGATGCCATATCTCTGTTGCAGTCTTGGATAATATTCTTGCTGCTGCTGCTCAAATCCCCCTGCAAAGCAGTGGAGCCCTTTGCAGTTCCCCAGGGCCTGCAGCCCCAGCGCCGAGGAACGTGGCACAGAGAGCCCTTTATGGGAGATCCCGAACAGAGCCCGGCCTGTGCTCACTCCAGGCCTTCAGAGAACTGTGCACAAATGATAATTGTAGCTGCTTGTGTCGTTCTGTAGCTGTCACGTACTTTGTTTGTGTTGTATGGTGGTGAAAATGTGCTGCTACAGCCTCCTGCAGCTCCACCGACCCTGCTGAAACTATTGCAAGCTTAGTGCTGAAAACCTCTGACAACAAGCAAAATTGTCCTGTTGGCAAGAGGAGTTTACCTTTCCTGGTATTGTGCTGCTGGAAAGCTGTAGTATAGATGTACTTCCAGTTTTGTTCTGTTTTGCTCTGATTCCCGTGTGTTTTACCAGAGGTCAGAAGCACTTGCTGAGTCAGGTCTGTTTGGAGCTCACCAGGCCACGGAGCACGGGCTGGGCTGGGTGAGAGCAGAGCAGTTGTGCTGCTTATGTTGGAACTGAATATTCTGCCTAGTGCAGATAATGGGTCACAGGTCCAGCTACTCAGCAAGTGCCTGTTCTGGAGGGCTTGAGAGCTTCCCTGCTCGTCAGAGGTTTCACCTTGTCTGTGCTGGCGTAGAATTCTGCCCATGAAGAAGACAAAGGGCATGATGTTTGAAAGCCAAAGCCAGCATCACATCAGCCTGAGAGGGTTGTGTAAGGTAATTTTATGTAGTGTCATTTGAGTAGCTTTGATCTTAAAATTTTGTGTAGTGAACAAGCCGTGAATGGGGATTTTCTGCAGGGTTTCAAGCCTGGAGAGCAATGGGCCATATCAGTCCTGGGAGCCTTAGCAGCTGTAAGCTGGAGCTGTATAGTGTATTAACCTGGATTTAGGGTACAGGGAGGGTCCTTGCCATGTCCAGACATCCTCCTGCAGCAAAGCTGTGAGTCCCAGCTGGATGGTTCCCTTTCTTTGCAGCAGTGGTGGAGCTTCTGTGCTTTGTTGCATGGGAAGCTCTAGTGCTGCCTCTGTTTCCCCAAAGCCAACTTACCCTCCCTTTCCTAGCATTTCTGTAGATATAAATTACCAGACAGAAAAAGATCCATACAGAAAATCCTCTGCAGACACTTTCCAGTAAGATTCATTTTGAAATAGGACTAAATTTCCTTCCTGCAGTGCCTCATCTTAACTATTTGTTTAGTCAGCCAGTCAGTTGAATCAGTTTAAAAACTGATTTAAGTAAACTGTTACAAATATTTTTATGTGTCTATTTACAGGTTTTAAAACAAGCAAGTTGTATTTTGTTGGAAACTTTTCTGGTGGGTTTTATTCAAGAATGCTTGCACACAACGTTGTGTGTGTTTGGCTGTACAGTTTAGCTAGAGTGTGATTTTTAAATTGGCATAGTTTTGCATTTTATACCAATTCTCCTTTATACTGGATGTCTTCCTGCCAAGAAACCTGCTTCCACTCTACAGATAGACTCAGTACATTCTTTTATTCCCTGCTGTAATGTGAATGAAGTAAAGCTGTGCTGGAGATGGCCATGTTAGGGTAATTAAGCTCGATTACAGATTTCCTTTTCAAAACTTACAAAAAAAGGTCTTAAATCAAAAAACACAGAATTAAAACCTTGGCTACTGCTTGAAATTTTCATGGTTTGATGAAAAATGGTGTGGGGAGGGGAGAAAGCATTAAAAAAGAAATCCTTTCCACTGAGGTTGGGGTTTGTTTAAGCTTCCTCTTGTAAGAAGTTTTAAACAGTTACTGATTTGTACATCTTTCTTTGCTCATCCCTTCCAGTGATGCTGGTTGTTGCCAGATGGAAGGTAAAGCAGCATCAGCCAGGTCTTGTGTGTGAAGTTAGAGTTCACTGACAGCTCTCAGTGGTATTGCAGCAGACACAAACCACATGCTTGTGGTGATGGAGCTCCAGCGTTTGGCAGTTCCAGCAGAATGTATTCGCTGTCTTGGAGTACCTGTGATGGTTCTCCTCTGGAAAGATTGATGCTATCTGTTGGAAAAATCCACACACTCCCCCAAGTGTAATGAGGGGAAAAAGCAGAGAATAAGAATGTACCATAGACAGGAAGGAGTCTGAGCAGTGGTTGGTCTCATGAGAAATACTGGGAGCCCCTGCTCTGTTCAGTGCCTTCTCCCAGCTCTGGCGTGTTCCTTGGATACTGGGAAGCTGAACTGATGCTTCTTTGTGGCAGTTGAGCTGGGAGCAGCTTTTGGGGGCCAAAGCCAGTATTTCTGTGTTTAACATGAGTCCTGAGACAAGAATGCTGCTCCGCCACTTCAGATGTCTCTGGAGTACCAACAAACAGCTGAACAGCCTTTCAGGGCTGCTGGGCTCCACTGAGTCCATAGCAGAAGGGCTTTACTGGAACCCTCATGTTTGCAATTACATATCATGGAAAATCTCAGGTATTTTTTGTGATATTCCAGGCCCTTTTCTGGTGGGGTTAAGGAAACATAACATTTTTTGGACTGCTGATTGTGGAAAACCTTAAGCTTTTTATTGCTACACAGAAAAGTCTGGCTGGTCTCTTGAGCTGAGCTTACTTCCTTTGTCCTTTCCTAAGCACAGGCTTGCAAATTATTCTTAGTTGTTTGTTTGCTGGTTAACACCTGCAGTAACAGTGGTTTCACTTTTGCTCTACTGTGCCCTGTGCAGCACACCAGGATTATCTCTACTAGAACATCTAATATTTAAACTGTATTATTATCATAATTTCCCTCTTTGACATATGTTCATATATTTGCACAAGAGTAATGTGCACTGCAATGTGCATTTGACAAGCCAGGGTAGATTGAGTGTTCCAACAGGGAATGTATCCTCTGTAATCAGGAGAAAAGAGCACGGGGATTTACTCCAGGGTAAATAGACTGTCTCTGCTGTGTGCTTTCTCTCTGACTGGGAGGAGATGTTCATAACTGCCAAATAAATTCAATAATCAATGGTAGAGTGTAAATGGTGGTGTTGTAGGTGATATTCCAGAGCTATTGCAGGGAAAATACAATAAATCTTCTAGACTTTGTCTACTAGAAAAATTTATCATAGGAAGGAGTATTTGGTGTCCTAACTGTGGCTGTTAGCAATACTGTGATGGGCCAGATATTGATTGGCTTAATCTTGTCTTCAGCATGGCTAAATATTGCTATCTTAAGCTGCAGCCTATTTAAGTTGTAGAAGTAAGATAGTTGAAAGGCTGAAAATATAATTTTATTTCCCAGAGTTTTTACCTCAGTGTTGGCATTACCAGCAATTTGTGCATTCTCTCCTAACTAGGACAGCAGTGGCATTTTTGCAATCCAGCACCTTTGGCTTCATTACAGATTGATTTTATCCCTCTGCTTTCCCAGCTATGGCACCATTTTCCTTGCTGAATACCTTACCTGTTTTCTTTCTCTGCCACTGATTGTGACATGAGATGACAAAACTGATTAGCACTTTATTATTTTGCTTCAGTTAAACAAACAGAAATCTTTAGGAGCCTATATTTAGTAAAACAAGAGTGTGATACCTTATCTCTCCTTGGCTGAGTCACAGGTTAATCTTAGAACTAGAACAGCTGAAATTTAGATGAGATTTGGTTGGAAAGGTTTTGAAATGGCGGTGGGTGAGCAAATATTGTATGTCTTGGTGCTGAAATGCTCTTGGTTTTTTTCACTTACTTCTTCCCTAATTATACCTATCTGAATAATACATGGTTAAAACTGTCCTTTTTAACCATGTTTGAAGGTTACTGTGCAAAACTTCAAGTGAAAGCTTAATAAAACTCATTTTAAAAAGTAATTTACTGACATCAATACTAAAAATAGACAAAGTGGTTTGGACTAATTTTGAGAAACAGAGGTAGCGTTTGAAAGATTCGCGCTTGTGGAAACGCTGATTATTATAATAATTAAAAAATATTATTATCTATTGATACATACTTTTCTCTCTTCTTTTTGGTAGAAAATGATGCACCCTGTTGCCAGCAGTAATCCAGCTTTCTGTGGGACTGGCAAGAGCTCTTGCCTTAACGAAGACAATGTGAGAGCCGCGGATCAGTTCGACCTTTACGCCACCCAGCAGAGCAAGTACAGCCACGCGGTCGCCCACAAACCCATCGCCTGCCAGAGACAAGACGCCTTGAGCGAGTCTCACTTGCAGACCACAAGTGGCAGGAATTTAGAGACAAAAGATGAACTGAAGAAAAAGAAAAACCTCAACCGCTCCGGGAAACGTGGGAGGCCCTCAGGGACCACCAAATCAGCAGGGTACCGGACCAGCACAGGCCGACCCCTGGGGACCACCAAAGCAGCTGGATTTAAGACAAGTCCAGGCAGACCCTTGGGTACAACTAAAGCAGCAGGATACAAAGTCAGCCCAGGCAGACCTCCAGGTAGCATTAAAGCTCTATCACGGCTTGCAAATCTAAATTATACTTGTGGCAGTGCAGCTTTTCCTTACCCTATGGTGCATAACAGAGGAGTACATGCTGCTGGTGAAACTAGCAGCAAAATCAAACAGCCCAATGAATGAAAGGAGCAATTAGTAACTCCTCACTAATCTGCTTTACGCTGATTTTGGGCATGGTTCTTGCGTTCTGTTGTTCTGTTTGTCTAAGTCTGGGTCTCTAGATTTTATTTCTATTCAAATAATGCCATAGCCTACAGGTGCAATTCAAAACATTTACAGTCATGTTGAGAAGGCTTTGGTTTAAAGGGGCTTTTGTTGGGCTTAAATCATAATTGGTAAGAAAGTCTGAAGTGTTGAATTATGCCTTGGTGTCCATACTTAGGTAATGTCCATGTCCCTGATTTTACATCCAGTTTCTCACAAATCTAGATGTGGTGATGCATTAAGTCTTGGAAATAAGGAGGACAGAATTAGCTGGCTGATGGATCATGATGTGGCCTGTCCCAAAATAAGCAACATAGGCAGTTAAGTTCTTACTTGATAAGAAAAATTGATAAAGAAATCAGCGAGCTACATTTTCCACTTCTGCAGGAGCCTTTACGGACCTCAAATAGATACTTAAAAACTGAAATGAAAAAAAACCCCAGCCTTTTCTTTTTAAGGTGATTTCAGGTGGCTTTTGTTTCCAGAGTTGTAGCATTAAGTGAATTACAACTAGTGCTCCAGAAATATTTTTGAAGATACTAGAGAGACCTGAGCATTTGTACAGTGTGTTACAGCTTCACAGCCTTACTAAGACAAGTTAATTTGCCTTTGGGTGAGAGCTGTTCTCTTGGTTACACTCTTACTGCTGTGTAATTGTGAAATGCCTAATAGTACATATACCAAACCACAAATAATTCTTTGAGATTCAAAATATTTTATAAGAAATTAAGTGCTGTTCATTCTAGTTAGGCACTTGGTTAATATGAAGCAGTAAGTTCTTAAATCTGTAAATAGCTATTTACACTGGCTTTGGCCTTTAAAACCTGTGCTTAGATGGCAACAGTTTGATAGCTTTTAAAGTATTAACCTGTAATGTTTACAAATTAAACTTTTTAAATAGACACTGTTGCCAAATTTTTAGACTCAATTTTGCCAGATATTCCTGGAAATACAATTATTTCATTGTTTGACACTTATAGTATATTTAAGTTATGGAAGCTTATATATCTACCAAAGGACACCATTTCCATGATTTATGAAGGCAAACTGTATAGCTGATGCAAACAGGATGCAGTTTACTGCACTGCTACACCCAGATACAGAGTAATTCATCTGGAAAAAAGAATGTTGTTGGTTAACTAAAAATACCTTTCTTGACTCAAACTAAAACCTTCCCTCCTCTCAAAAGAAATGCTCCATTTTTCAACTGGATGTGTTTAATTTTTTTTTTTTTAAGTGTGAGAGAGTGTGTGAATGTGTAAAATACTTTCATCTAGACTTCAGAAAAATCAGTCCTTAATGTTGCATATTCTTGGTCCTACATTTATTTTACTGAACTTAAAGCTTTTTTTTAATCTGGAAGAAAGTTTACATTTAAGTCATTTCACATATAAAATGACTTTGTGATAAATTTGTAGCTTGAAATATCTGGGGAGGGGGGAGTTTGCAGATTTGGGGGAGCATAAAAATTCGGGTTAATTGAGCTTGTGCTGAATGGGTAACGATGCTGATAATTTTTGTTAACATAAATGCTATTCTGGCCTGCTGTCATTTTGATGAGACCTCTTGATTTCAGTGTTGACAATTTAAGAAACAGATGTCATGTTTCATACCTTTTTTATCAGGAAAAAAGCAGCAAGCCTTCAGGTGTTCCAGTGATGCCTAACACATATTGAGCTGGACTTTTGCTGTACTTTACAATAGGTGTGTTGAATGGTTTTGGGGGAACTGTGTATGCACTGGCAACTAAGACAATGAACCTCAACTTATACTGGATGGCTCCTTAGTCGATAGATGAACTAATGGCAGCTAAACTGCTACTAAGGAATAGTTTCTTCATGCTGAAGCTCTGAAATCCAGTTGTACGTTCTGTTCCTCAGCAAACTCTCCAGTCTGACCTTTAGCAGCCTCTCTCAGAACGATGTCACTTCTGACACGTGCAAATGCTAACGTGAGCTCATTCACCCTCAGGATCTGTGTTGTAGTGGCTGTTTTTAATCAGATGATTTTTCAACTAAAGACTGCTCTAAGTTCTTTCCTGAACTCAGCTGGGCAAGCAGTCCTCTTCAGCTGAATGTATAACTGCAGGAGTGTCACACCTCGCTGGCAAGGAACGTGTTGCATGTCACCACTGTCCCTTGGAGAAACTCCACTCCTTACCTCCTCCTGTTTATCCTGTTGGCTCCTGCTCCATTCCTCACGTGTGCATCCACTCTGGTGCTGTGCTGTGTGTCAGGAGACAATGCAGATGTATTGCTGTTCTGCTAGTATAATTTGTATTCAAGTATGCTGATGAAATAATGAAATCACCTAAGCAATTTCTGTTCATTACAGTGTTTATTAATTATATCAGATGGAATATAATCCCAGTAAAAACTAATTAATGTTGTCAGTTGTGAAATGATGAGCATCAAGTAGAGAAGTGTTTGGAGTCTGTAATGGGCTGCTTGGCACTCCAGATTTAGGAAGGAGACCAGAAGTGCACTGCTGGGCACTTCCTAATTCTGCTCTGGTTTATATCTGACTGCAGTTTACTGGTGCCCTGCAGTGAGGGGAAGGAAAAAGAGGATAAGAGATTCAAAGTGACTAGAAATGGAACTTTCAAATACTCCTGCTCTTCCTGTGTATACTCTGCAGAATACATTGTGCTTTTTTCAACACTTTTCTTTCCATGAGAAACACTGAAACAGCATGTTAATGCCTCAACTTTATTAGTACCAATGGGAAAACTGGCCTTTTCCCCCCATAGTATGAAAACATTACTTGTAAGGTAAATTGCTTATTTTATATTCTATATCATAATTCAGCTATTCATAAGCTAGGATCACTGTTGTGTGTTAACACTGTTCAGAAGACCGACATGTCACGTTTGGGTTTTAATAATTTCTTTTAATTATCAAGTTTCTAATGTCTTATTTATACATAAATGAAATGTATTAGCTTGCTATTATTCCTTAATGATGCTATACAAGTTCACTGTTTAATATACATATAGTAACTACTATTCATTTTCTCATTAAATTTACTTAAACTTTAAAACCAAATAATTTTGCTACTATTAAGTCTTGCACTGGACAGATTCAAGATGCTAGCACCATATTTTGGCAGAAAAAAGTCAGACACCACCAGAAGCAGCTGACTTTGATATCAAAGATAGTATTTTTGGAATCAGCACTTAGCTTTGTCGTTAAAGCAATGTTCTTTATATCTTGGATTTAGTTTGAACTAATCAAAATAACTAGAGCCATTGAAGACCTCTCTTCTCAATGAATATATTTTCATTTTGTCTGAAGGATCCTAAGAGTTCAGTCAGGACAAGACCAAGCATTGTCAATGAAGAGTGATGTGTCTGTGAAAAGAATTACCTGGAACTACAAAACACAGAGTAATTCAGATGAGAATTTAACTCCCTCCCCCATTTTTGAAGAGCTTTAAAAGGCAGAGCAATGTGAAGTCATTTGTGTGATGGTTTCATTAGCTGTGACTCTGCTGTTCTTTGTTATATGTATAATAATGTTTCACACTATCCTTAGAGTTGACAGTTAAAACAGCTGATAACAATCATAAATACTTGGAACTGCAAACTTCATTTCTGACCACAAAAGAAGTTTATTCTTTTCTATTTTAATGCATATATTTTAACACTGCTTAAATATATTTATGACTTTAGTAGAGATTAGACCTTTCTCCTTGTGATTTTTTTTTTCCCCAAATAGAAAAACCTGTATTCTAAAATTTGAACCACTTTCTGATACTTTAATCTTTCATCATTTCCTTTTCCACAGGTTTTCTTTGGGGGAAACAATAATCTGTTAAATAACTAGTATCAGCACCCTGTCCTCTGCTGTAAAAAGCCTGATTAGATACTGTGTATGTTTTTATGTCCATGAACTTGAGCTACTCGTGTGCAATTATGTGTATGGGAATGGAGTAGTGTTCATGATCTGTATTTACATCATCATATGGATGTATATTTATTAATATTGTGATTACTTTAAAACCTAACAATTTTTCCCTGTTTTTGTTGTTTTGTTTTTATTTTAATATCTTATAAATTCTGGCTGAAGATCCCTGTTGACTGTTACCTGCTTGTTACAGGCAAGTTACATATGTTTGCATGAAGGCAAAAAGCCTCTATGGGTGGCAAGATATCAGGAAATGTTGCTCATTTTTTAATGAATTGGAAACACTGCAACAGTAATTTAATTGTTCTTGTCCTTTCTTTCAAATGGAAGAGGGGAAGAAAGGAGTTATAGCCATATATGGGTAAATAGGAAGCTGCTAACTTTTTTTTTTCCCTTTGTTGCACAAGGAAATCAGTTGAAACTACTCAGAAACTTTTCATGGAATGGTGGTCATTAATCATTATTCTGGGATGAATAAAATGTCCTTATCCCTGTATTGCAACAATATTCCAATTTATCTGTCTTGGGAAGATGTGCTCTGCATACCACTCAATGCCTCTTTTTAATTCTTTTTATTTTATTTTTTTTTTCTCTTCACTGAAGTTTCTCAATAACTTTGGGGCAGACAGACCTACCAGACTCCCAGACTTCCAGGCCTGCACATCCCCTTGAATACATGTGGGGTTGGGACATTCCAAGTGGCAGTTGCAGTTATTTTGCAGACTTTTGGCTTTTACCTGAAAAGGACATCTGATGCCTTGTTTGTTTGTGTATGGGGTTTTTGTTTTGTTTGGGGGTTTTTTGTTGGTGATTCTGGTAATGCTAAATATTTGGCTTTCAAGGTGACTGGATATGTTCAGAACAGAGTTCAGCTTCAGTCTGCCACATCCTGGTCTAAAAATCAGTTCCTGGATGGGATTCTTGAGCAAAATGGATTATTTTCTTGGTTGTAACCTTAAGTGTTAGTTATTTAATCACACAAATGATATCATACAAGAATACAGGCTTTCCTGCTTCCGTGGCTGCTGTGTTCCCTGCCATGGAAGGGAGGATGGAAAGGGCAGGGCAGGCTGTTCCCTCGATGCACACCTGGTGTGGTTTCTGGTGACAGTTTATGATTTATTCATGCTGACAGCTTGGCAGTGTCGGGGTATCAGCTACCCAAGCTGGACATCTTCAGAGAGTCTTTGAGATGGTTGTGCCTTTTAATAATTTCAGATTTGGGCATGGTGAGATAGCCGGGCTTGTTCTGGGGCTGGACTGGCATTGTTATGCTCTGTACCTGGTGTTACTGAGCAGTCCAGCTGTGCAGCCTGAGATGCACAAATTGAAGTTCTCATGGGTGCAAAAAGACTTGTGTTTTGTGAATCCTCATGTTGACTGAATTTCAGCTCCTTCCCTAGCAAACAGCTTTTCTCATGTGGCCAAGATTTTTGAGTAGATGCAAAACAATGTATTTTTAATAGGCTTTTTCCTGAAAACAGGCATTTGGCATTAAAAATCAGAAAAATGCAAGCCACTGAAGAGAGTGTTGCAGCAAAACTGGCAGGCACATTAAATGTGCCTTCTCTGTGATGCCTAAGCACTGGCACACTACGCAAAGCCTGATTGTGGTTCTGAGGAGTTCAGTTGTGTTCCATTGATCAAGTCATCATAAAAAACCTACCATTTTGAGTTGTGTTACTTATGGCAGGAAGGTTATTGTGTTAGGATTAAAGTCACAGCAAAAAATCATTTTCAAGTTGAAAATGCTGCTTTGCCCAAACTCAAGCATAAGGACAATGGGAATGAGGCAGCCTCACCACCCTCACAGGGAAAAGTTTTTTCCTAAAAGATTTTTAGCAAAGAATTTTGTCCTACTCTCCAATCCAAACCTGCTCTTTCAATCTGAACCCATTCC